>JAIGNY010000423.1:615000-717500 GCA_020152595.1 Chiridota heheva | reverse complement strand
AATAATAATAATAATAATAATAATAATAATAATAATAATAATAATAATAATAATAATAATAATAATAATAATAATAATAATAATAATAATAATAATAATAATAATAATAATAATAATAATAATAATAATAATAATAATAATAATAATAATAATAACAATAATAATAATATACAGTTCTTATAAAGCGCAACACGCACTAAAGTCTAATTGCGCTGAAAAAATCCCAAATAAAATGGAAGAGGGGGAAAATAGGAAAACAACTTATAGAAGTAAGAAAAGATGTGTTTTTAATAATGATTTAAAGTTAGTTACAGTTTGAGCCTCTTTGATATGCGTTGGTAGATTGTTCCAGATAAAAGCAGCTGAAAATTGAAACGAACGATGACCATATATCCATTACATGACTGCGAATACTGTATTGCATGTAGTGCGCTGCATGTAGTGCATACAAAGGGAGATGTTATCTCACTATAACCGACTGGGCTACGGTTAGCATAGGCTAATCGACACTCACATAACACACCCTATTTTCCCATAACTGATGCTAAAAATCCTCCAATATTGACAATAACAAATAATTACAAACCCATTCAACCACAAAAATTTATATACGATCAAATTTAAAAAAATTACTTTTATCTTAATTAGTTTCTTAATTAGGGTCGTAATTAAGTTGTTTTTCTGTAATATTTAATGTCGTATCTGTGTCGAACCAACGCTATATTGTCAATCAAATAACATTCTAGCGACCTTAAATTACCCGCATAAATCCATCTACAAATAATTTATTCATGATCAAATCCTTCTTACATCCGAATAACGATAATAAAAGATCATTATCTAATACAAGAAAAGTGACAATTAATGTGGGTTACGGAATTGTTTAGTAAAGACCAGCAGTTATTTTCTTATTTATTTTTTTAATTTATCTGATTTTATCTTTTTATTTTTTACTCATACTTTTTACGCTCGGTTGGCGTTTATGTCCTCTTGAAGGATTTTTGCCGACTTAACCGATTCAGATTCAGATTCAGAGAACCACATGTGAAGTCTCATAGGTGTACATATATCCTTTCGTCACACATTAAATTATTGAAAACTACCCACCTCTAAGAAACATCTTTAACAAATCGAAAACCTAACGTACGCAGCTAGTTATTACACTACCAAGTGTGTATGTGGGGATTACTATGTACACATGGTCGTCGACCACAAAAACTCCGCCTACCATAGTTAAATATCTCCAAATATGAAATTTTTGAGTGTGTCCACTCTTCTCTAAAGAGTGTTCCTTGCCCCACTAAACGGAATTTGCATATAACTGACACGTTTTCTGACAGTTGGTCAGGCCTTCTTTCCTTACGCTCAAGGCTTCCAGCAAGACTAAAAACAGTATCGGCAAACGATCTTGTAATATGAGAGCTGTATTTTGTGACCTCAGCCAGGTCAAAATGTATGGAAGTTATATTAGGCGCAAACACAAGACTTTCGATAAAAGAATTATATTATAAATATATATAAGATAAAAAGACTTCCCGATGAATAAATTGAAAGTACAGTACACATTAAATTGGCCGTCGCATCGTGAATCGTGATAAAACATTATGTTCCAACTATAACAACGTTCCCATTACACCTATTGCAAATGCTTAACGTAATATCGGCCGTCGCATCGCGTTTGTGCATGTTTCATCGTTGGCACTCTAGTGTTTTCATTTAGCGTGAATTACAGAATCTGAATCTGAAACGGTTAAGGCATCTAAATGAAAAAAACACTACAAGTGTTTTTGTTTTAGCGTGACAATGATTGACGTAGAAAAGAACGATTGATCGTTCTATCGGGATTTTGGAAGAAAGATTGTTATTGGTTTTATATAGGGGAAGGCTTCATGTAATTAGACAAATCTGTAATTGCGGGAGAATTTTCCGATAATTGTCGGCCGCAATGTACGATTACATAACAAATAGACACTTAGCCAAGAAATTTTTCTCGGAATAAGCACGAGGCCTATATCTGTATATACAGCTCTCGGAGCTGTATGCCACAGTAGTGTTCTACTAATAGTGTAGGCCTAACGTTAGCAGTTAGTACTATACTTAGTTCAGTTAGTGTGCAGTCAGCGACGAGTATGTCCAAAAATAGGACACTGCATTGACTGCAACTTGTTAATTCGTGTCTTTACGTGCAAGATAAGATCAAAATACGACATATGATAACCCTTAGAATAATATTGTATGCAATCATTATCTCATTTAAATATATAATTAACAGATAAATAAATAGAAAAATCGCAAGTTTAGGTTAACTTTGGGGAGGAGAGTTAAGAAATGAGTAGGCTAACGACATTTTAATGTACATCCTATGTTCTTTTCCTATACAATTCTTTATATATTGGCATTGAAAGGTTACCTTGAGTTTGAAAGGAAATAAATAATTTTGTTATCGAAAAAAGGGAAAATAGACCAAACAGTTTCAACCCACCCTACGGTCCTTCCTCTGACTTTCTCCCAAGTAACATACAACTTGTATAGAGTGGGGGACCGCAGGCAAATTAAAACATTTTTCAAGGGCATCACCTTTATTAAAAAGAATAAACCTAATCTAAATGGGAACCTATGAAATGTTTCTGTGAAATATTCATGTTTCGTTTCGACGGGCTGGGGAGAGTTTGGAAAATTTTCCATATGCTTTTTGTTTGTTTGATTACAAGCCCCCGTGTCCCCAAAGAATTTATTATCTTGCATTTTTGATCTTTGTATTTCATCTTGTATCCGCAGGCCTCTTACCTGTTGATACAGTCAAGTGCTCTCCTTCATATATTCCAGGCTACAATATAACTGTGAAATCTTGAATGACTGCTTTAAATTTTCTGGTACAGAAGAATGTCTATACCAATTTTCTTTGCGGCTTGAAAAATTACAGAAAATTATCAAGACTGTTCACTTTGAAAGGGTACCGAATATTCTATGCTAAATTATTTTGAAAATGTAAGCCTGACTATACATTTGAATAATACTGATCAACATAAAAATAAGACTATTTTCAATTATATATCGATTTCAAAACTCCTCAGCTTTTGTCTCAGTCTCTTTATACTTAGTTCAGAAACAACATGATTTATTTTTTAATAAAAAAACCCTTTTTGTAAGTTTCAGGTTTTAAGTGCCATCCCAAGAGGAAGGGGTCAAGAAAAAGCCTAGTGGAATCAGATGATTGATGAAGGATTTGCAAAAAGGGGAGGGGCAAACCTTTTAAACCAAGGTCAGTCCATGAAAAAATATGGCAATAAGTGTAAAAGTTGGTGAAATTCCAAGAGGGGTTGGGGGGGTGGGGTTGGACCCCTGACCTTTCCTCTGTATTCACTATTGGTAAATGCCCAAGCTTTGAATACTTACATTTTTGCATTCCTGGCCACAATGAGGAGTTGCTGTATTTGCCATGCCATACCACAATGGTACACTGATTATACAAAACACGCAGTGAAAAATGTTCTCCAACCTAAGAACGTCAGATTCTTCTTAACTGTGGCGTAGTTTAGCCAGGCATAGGTGTAGGAAGTAGGGGCTACAGTGCCCCGACTTTTCCGAAAAAACAAAAGTGCCCCTCAGTTACTGTCCCAACAGTAGGAAACTGGCGGCTTTTGTCAGTCCCATGTACAGGAGGAATGGGTCCTCATTGGAAAAGTGCCCCTTTCTAAAAAAAATATAGTGTCCATTTTACTTTGTTGCTTTAGACTCACGTTGGGATGGGGAACATTTGACTTGAGAAGTGTTTCCCTTCCCCCCGGTCTTCCCCCCGTCTTCCCCCCCCGTCTCCCCCCCGTGCCCTCCCCCCCCCGTCCCCCCTGTTCCCCCCCCCCTTCCTCGCCCACAAACACACATTTTTCGAAGCTTCCTACACCCCGAAATCCTTGTAATGTAGTAAACAGCTTTCTGATTAAACAAATGCCACAAAGTATAAATCTACCAGGTGCAGCTATGCCACTGCTTCTCAAAGGTATGAAAGTAAGGCTCCATTCTCAATCTAGGTGACCAGTGGGCCCTGTCGAAATACAATACTTGGCATGTTTCAACCCAAAATGTACTTTATATCATAGCTTTCTAGAGTTATAATTTACAAAGTGGGTTCTACATTTGAAGAAGATTCGGGTAAGTTACGATTTGACATAACAGCAATAGCATATGAAAACGTTACACAAGGGCTACCGTAGAGATAGGTGAATAAATCCATGAATTTCTGTTTGTCCTGGTCATTCGTGGTATCATTTATAGTCATTTGTTCAAGTTGTGCCACATTTCTTTCTTCCATCTTGTTTTAAAATGCAAATGGGCTGATTATATATTATTTTTGAAATGGTATGGAGATTTCAAAGGCTATCCACATTTTTATTTTAGTGCGCAGTCTTGTAAGAGCAAGGCTTCAAACTTTTTCACTACTTTATTCATAGAAATTCAGAACATGAAAACGTTCCCCAAGGGCTACAGTAGAGGTAGATGTGTGAGTAAATCCATGAGTTTCTGTTGTCTTGTCGTTTGTGGTCTGGTCTCATAGTATATGCATCATTGTTTCTTTCTTCTGTTTGAAGTTTCAAATGACCTAAATTTTGTTGAACATGTGAAGCCTTCAAAAGTTGCGCACATTTTATTTTAGTACGGAGTTTTGTAAATGCCGGACTGCAAACTGATTAATTACTTTATGCATAGAAATACAGAACATTAAAACATTCCAGAAGGGCTACCGTAGAATTAGATGGGCGAAAGTAAAATCCATGAATTTCTGCTTGTGCTGCAGTGGCGGCACCCAAATGTTGGTCATAGAGTGGGGGTGGACAAGAGAGGGCCAATTTTTCTCATGGGGAAAAAAAAAAGCCTCTACATCGGTCAAAATATGTCACTTTACCAAATTTTCTGGTGGGGTAAGTGGGAAGGGGAAGGGGGAACGATCTTATGTGTGTGGGGAGCAATCTTGTTAGGGGGAAGCGATCTCGTGGGGGAGGGATGCAGCCACTGTTGTCCTGGTCTCATTTCTACTACATGAAGCAGTGATTGAG
The DNA here is from genome assembly GCA_020152595.1 of Chiridota heheva. Lineage (NCBI taxonomy): Eukaryota > Metazoa > Echinodermata > Holothuroidea > Apodida > Chiridotidae > Chiridota > Chiridota heheva. The sequence continues at coordinate 712,449 of JAIGNY010000423.1, read as the reverse complement.
ATATAATTTCTTTCTTCCATGATTCATCTATTAAAATTGCAAATAATCTCGTTGTTTTAAATGAAAAATTAACAGAATTACGGGGCTACACACATTTTTAATATAGTACGGAGTCTTGTAAGTACAACAGTCTTCAAATGTTTTTAACACCCACCGTAATTGCAATGAAATCATTGAGAATAGTTCTTCAAAAAAAGTAGACGAAATTACTTTTGACATTCGTAAGAATACATCACACAGCTAATTAATAAGCAAAAAATCATTTATGTTTAGTCTGAACTTGGTTTACTACTGTCTCGACCCGACAAAAACTGTAGTTGAATGAAAATCTTGTCTTATGTGTACTGACGTAAGAGCTTTAAAGGATAAGTTTAGGTGTTAAGCAAGTCCATCTTATATGGAAGAGGACAAATTGGTGAAGAAAGCATTCAAAATTCTTATTCAGTTAAGGAGATATTTAAGTTTAAAGTTTGGTATAATTTGTATAGAAACGACTGAAATCAGACTAGTTGTGACATCACAGCCTCAAGATTCCTCAAAATCTTTATGTATTTTATCATAGTTTGTCCTGCGATTTTGTGGCTTAAAAAACATTGCATATGCCAGGAAAGTAGTAAAATAGAATCAAGTAAGGCTAATTATAAAATACCATCTAAAGAAATGAAAAAAATAATTCAAATAGTAAAAACTTTGATAAATTTTCTTTAAAATACATTAACAATTGTTAGGAATGTGAGGATCTGTGCACCAACTTTTCATTGTAGACTTACTACACCAGTCATTTCTAGACAGATAAAAGAGAGATTTAAACTTGAATATCTCCTTAATGGAATAAGATATTGAATTAGTTTCTTCGCCATTTGTTTCTATTTAAGTCCTCTATCACATAAGGTATAGACATGCTTGACCACTAAACTATTCCTTTAAGCTTATAGGCTATATCATTCCAGTGCTAGAGATATACTTGCAAGGTGTTATTAAACTAATTTATAAACCCAAAATGCTTAAAGATAACAGGATGTATTAAAGAATTTCAAGCAGTGTCATGGGTCAGTCCACTAACCCCGTCGAGTCGTCAGTCGGTACGGTACTCTTTCCGGGGGGCCTCACTGTTTTATTTTTGCTTGGCTAGAATTGACAGCTGTGGGACTGGGGGTATATGTTTTGCATTATTGTTCTAAATTTATTAGAAAAAAATTTCTGAAAGTCTTGCCTATCATATACACAGCGTGTAGGAAGTGGGGGTGGATGGGGTTCTTGCAAAGTCGTAAACATACATGTTCCACCAGTATGATTATTGAACCCAAAATAAAGTAAAAGGGAATTTCATTTTTAGAAGGGGCATTTTCCAACGAAGACACAATCAAAAATTCCAAGTGGGACCCATCATGGATTATCTAGGTGGCAAGTTACTGCACTTCATGACCTAGTAACATTTCGTGGTTGGTGCAAAATTGAAATTGAGAACATTAGTTATTAATCGCGAACTCTTTGAAATTACTGAGGAAGGAGCAGTCAAGTTTCCTTAGGCGTACACATGATCAGATTGTCTCCAACTGAAAATCGCTTTGAAAATGTGCACTGGAGGGAAAAAGGTGGGAAAGATATGTTTCATCTATAACTGTGACATAAAGTACAGTACCGTAGTTGCTGATGTAGGATAAGTGTATTTTCTCCCTGGGACGTACAACAAAAATTTCAAATGTGAACAAAAACAGAATAATGATTATAGACAGCTATAGAAATTAAATGCTGTCATGCAGGGTGGATTTTGTATACACAAAGTGGGAGAGTATGCCCCAGGGTTAATGTACCCCATCCCCTTCTCCATCAGACTTGTTCTTAAAATATAAATATATGATTTTGAAACACATTTTTGTACTCTCAAAACCTTTTTATTTTTAATATTATTAACGTTTGGCTCGATACTAATTGTATATATAATTTCTTAGTTTTAAGCTTAAAAAGTTTAATGTCACATAAATAAATTTTGCAAAAGATGTGTTTTATTTTTATTTATTTATTTATTTCTGCATATACATATGAAGCAATATGGGTGTGGTACTACATGGTTACTGAAAAGAGACATTTCAGCAGTTTCCAAGGGCCCAAAATATTTGTATCAAAGGGCAAAATAAGCCTATGAAAAGGCCTCTAAGACTAGAAGAAAAATTGGAGTAATGCACAACTATGAATAATTTTAATAAAATATTTAAATAACGTAACAATTTCGTTTTAACGATTTTTCATATGGTTGCCAATGTGCTATGCACGAATATAAAGGAAACATATTATACAGTTTGTTTGAAAAACTTCATTTGCCAGCTGATTTCAGTTTAATAGCTCCATAATAGAACCAATTTGAAAGAGCTTTAATAGAATTACAGCAAAGAGAAGCTCTTTGATTACAGTAATTACAATAACTAAGAGCAATGCACTAAGAGTTGCCATCTAAATGGCAACCCCCTGCACAGAACGTGTCCTTCAATGGCTGGAAATGAAAAGCTAGTATAACATAATAGCCTCTCAGTCTTCTGCTTGCACCTGCTTTTCTGCAGTGGTGTGAGAGAGAGCGTTGAACACACAATTGCAATGGCGGGGTCGTCGCCTGCGTATTCGCTTATGATAGTACAAATGCTATCACGAAACGCTTAATACGACCCGGACGAGAACACAGATACGACGTACGGACAGACATAACATCGACAACCAAGTCAATGTCCACAGCCTTTGATAACCAATTGTGGTGCACTGGCGTGTCTACCCACCCCAGGATTGAACCCGGGGCCTCGTGGTCTGTAGACAGGTATGATAACCGCTACACCACAGTAGGTAGATAGGCAGTGGTGTGAATGAAATGTGATTTATGACCAAGGCAATAAAATGGTACTGATGCCCTGCCTATAATTTGTTAATTATCTGAATATTCATTATATTTATTGCCTTAAAATACATAGAGAGCCAGAAAGTTGAACTGAGTTGAAAAAGGGGGTAAATGGGGAAAATTCGATTTCTCAGCAACATAACAAGATTTTTTCTTCGTTTAAAAGGTTATATTCAAGCTAACTTTACATTCTACACCTACTGACAACTTTACAGCATACATAAGATAGCCTATACTAACCCCTTAATCAGTTGGAAATTCGTATGATTTATTTTATATATAGTGTGGATTATGATCAAGGAAGAATTAGAACTGAATTGTAATTATTGTGTCCATATGTCAAGCCGTCCCTTTTAGCATATCAAAACTTAAAGAATAAATTATTCACAATTTATTCAAAAACAAAAACAAAAACAAAATTGCGTGAATGAACTATACAGTTCACGCAGGCCTGTCGACTAAACGTCAAGCGACAGAGACTTGAAAATTGATAAATAAAATTTTTATATTTCCATTAGACCTAAAAAGGTAGATGTTGTTGCAAACACTTCAATTTGATTATGTTTAATAAAATATTACTTGCGAAACAGTAAGAATTTAATGCCGACTACGCAGGCTTTGTACTGTAGGATCGTGTAAAGGTTGTTAGCCTGATCCTTCTTTCCTGTCTGCAATATGGTTCAAATTCAAAAGGAACGACATCCCTTCATTATGAGAATGTTCTTCATTTATTTCCAAATCATTTTTATCATAGCTTGAACTTGAAAATGACAAATTAATATTTGAACAGCCCGAAAAACTTTCCAAATCAGATGCTATTTGTATGTGGTTAGTATGCGTGTGATGCATTGTTTACGATCATCAGTCCCTGAAATGACGTGACAAACTCTTATGACGTCACAAATGACTTGCATTTTTTTCTTTTTCTCGGAGCAAGCAATAAATGATCAATTTCTAAGTCCTTTTTCATCGTGAAAATGGACTTAGTACTAGGATTTCTTGACGGATTATTGATTTTAGGGACATAAAAACCTACATCAGGTTAAATCTCAATTTGTTTAGAAGGCGTGTCAGCAGTGGCGGTTCAGATTTTAATCCGTCGATTCAGATTTGTGCCGTTGGTTCAACAACTTTGACATTCCAGGTGCATTTTTTACATTTCAAAAGATAAAAAACAGGCTCATTTTAAAAGTTTGGCAACATTAACACAAGTTTGTAGTAAATTATTGAAAATCTTTCTTTTAGAAAACCCATATTTTTCAAAGAGTGACGATAAACCTAACTATCTGACTATATACAAACGTAAACAATAAAACATATTTTCACATCCGTTTTCATGATTTTTGTGTTTTGCATATGGTGTATATTATAATTCTCTTGTACATGAATTTTGACTTGTATAATACATCTTCTTACTATGCGTTGTGACATACGTTTTTGCCTTTGAAATGTCAATTTTGGGCCCGCTCCTGGACCCCACGCCGACAAGCCGAGAGCTTTGCGCTTTGATTTTGTGTTTTGTATATGGCGTATTATATAGCTCTCTTTGACATGAATTTTGGCTTGTATAATACACCTTTTACTATGCGTTGTGACATACTGTTTTTCCCCTTTAAATGGCAATTTTGCGAGATATTCAGAGGGCTTCGCCCTGACCCTTACCGGGGCTTTCCCTTGTTAAGCTGGACCCTGGAGCCCTGGAGCGCTTTACTCTCGAAGTGACAACTTCGGTGTCACCTCAACTGCACCACTAAATATCGTGTCTGTTCAATTCAACCCCCACCCCCCTCCCACCCAATATGAAATCCTGACTACGCCACTGCATGTCAGGACCACTTTAACATGAATATCAGCACACGGAAAATTGAATTATTTTTACACCTTGTAAATATAATAACTGAATTGTTTTCCTAAATAAAATAGTTTTTTATGCTAAAAAGGATACACATTTTTCGTTGAAAAATAAAGTTTCGACAGATTTTCTGCGAGCGTCTTGATAAAAATGTAATACTCACGTAATCATTTTCCCAACCAATTACAAGATTGGACCTTGCGTATGCAAATGATTGACATAATTTGAGTGCGTATCTGCATTGCCTGTGTAACCTTGAGCGTATGAACGCACCAATGTGCGTCCTACGTGCGTGTTACTTATGTGGCGCGTACAATTTGACAAGTATTTATAACAAATATCCCTTTGACTGTAATGATAAAGTTTCCCCTCCAAGCTAGCAAAGCCGTACTGAGCTCGTACACAGTTACGTCGACTCCGACTTCGTTCCCCCTGCCCCCATGTTGTAATGACCTACATGTTTCCCACTGAACTAAGTCTGTTTTAACCATTGAACTAGTGTTGAAGCATAGCTTTGTGCCCCAATTTAGCAAAGCCGTACTGAGCTCGTACACAATTACGTCGACTCCGACCTCGTTCCCCCCTGCCCCCATGTTACAATGACCTACATGTTTCCCCTTGAAGTAAGTCTTTTTTTAACCATTGAACTAGTGTTGTAGCATAGCTTTGTTCCCCTCCCGTCCCCTCCCTCTCCCCAGCCCCACCCTATCCCCACCCCCAGCACCCACCCTTCCCCAGCACCCACCCTTCCCCAGCACCCACCCTTCCCCAGCACCCACCCTTCCCCAGCACCCACCCTTCCCCAGCACCCACCCTTCCCCAGCACCCACCCTTCCCAGCACCCACCCTTCCCCAGCACCCACCCTTCCCCAGCACCCACCCTTCCCCAGCACCCACCCTTCCCCAGCACCCACCCTTCCCCAGCACCCACCCTTCCCCAGCCCCAATGAAGAACATGTTCCTACGCGTAGTAGTATGGGTTAGGCTAGGTTTATTATGGTAGGCCTATACTTGGACTGCGGTACCGAAACGCTGGGGAAATCTTGAGAATTTTGGACCGATTTTGAAACGCTTGGGATTTAGCAAAAGCCGAGTGATGCTAAGAAGTAAGATTGAAGGATCGCAGAAGAATTGGGTGATTGATTGAGATGAACTTGCTATTAAATTGAAGTTTTAAGTTACCACTCAAGAAAATTTATATAGTATCTTTACAAAGCGCCCTATGCAATAAAAGTAAGAATGAGTCTCGTTTTTTGAGTGGATTTAAAAGAAACATAATTGTTCATTGGTTGGAAAGCCTCTCGTTAGGCTTAGTTTGTGTTGTACGATAGGCCTAGCCTACCTACAGGCCTACACTACAGTATGTGGACCAGTTGAGCGAAAAGACCAGTTTCAAGGAAAACGTTCACCAAAATTCCGTGTTCATAGAAAAATTACCAATACTACTGAAAATTTGTAAAATCTATTGCTTTCCACCTGTAACATGCATCGATATTGTTTTCATTGAACTTTAAGAAATTGTAATGTTATTTTTTTTTGTGTGAGGGTGATTTTGCTAGCCATACTAGGCTACCATCTTGTCTGTTTACTAGGGCCTAGCCACAGGTGTTCCTAGCGTTATGGCAACCTATATTCTTACTGGTATATATATATAAAGAAAGTTAGGACTCTTTCTAACGCGACTTTCGAACCGTATATGAAAATTCCTTTTTTTGACCACTCGCGAATCCTAATTACACTTTTTTACTCTACTCGCATTTGCTGGAGACTCCCTTCTTCGTGTATAAGCCACGGTATTGGTTAATTTGTCTTGTCTCTTTGTGATTGAAATCAAATACATATATCATGTACGTAGGTAGTAGAACTAGTCACAAAATTATTTTCAAAATCAAAACTTTATTTATTTATTTAATCTAAAAAATTGTTAAATTAGTAGTTAAACTTGTCTACTAGTGTTCTATAAAGAAAAAAATATAAAGTCTTTTGTAAAATCATGAAATTTTCCCTATAAAAATCAGAAAATGTGCGTCAGTCAAAACCCAATAAAGCATCAAAATGCAAGTGTATGACGTGATGGTCTGTGTTCTTCTTTTGGCATTTGTTCCGGACTCGAGAACGCACGTGCAGTTAAACCTATATCTTCATGCGACAGTGCGTATGGATTTTCCATGAGTGTATTCAAAATATGCACTGATACCTAACTACCATTACATTTCTGAAGCCGTGAACAACCAAATAGCAAAGTAAGTGGAGAAATGCCCATTTTCTCAGGAGTTTGGCTTTGTAAACAGAAAGGAATAAGGTAAACGTTTCCTCAAACTAAATGAGTTGGTATCTTGTAAACATGAGGTTTTAAAATTTTTAGAAGGTGTATAAAATTTTGCATAAAAGTAAATGGTGTCGGCTACAAAAAGCAGTGCAGTTTTTTACACATAGAAATACATAGCGAAGCATTTTTACTAGTATTTGTAATGCACTTCATATTTGTTTCTTGGTTACCTTCTCCACCTCAATCCTGCAGGTACAGTGTTGTTTAGTTTTCTTGTGGCATGACATCACCTACCAAAGAGAAGAACCAGGTGAAGGAGTTGTGATGCCGACACAAACGAACGAACCCACTATTGTTGATGTGTGGGATTCCAATATTGAAGATGTATTTGCACAGATTAGAGTTATTGTACAGAAGTACAACTGTGTTGCTATGGTGAGATATGCTCCTTTTTTTTCTTTTCTTTTTGGGAGTTTGGGGCAGGGGGAAATTACAGAAGTACAAGTGTGTTGCTATAATGAGATATGCTCCTTTTTTTTTCTTTTTGGGAGTTTGGGGCAGGGGGAAATTACAGAAGTACAACTGTGTTGCTATGGTGAGATATGCTCCTTTTCTTTTCTTTTTGGGGATTGGGGCAGGGGGAAATTACAGAAGTACAACTGTTGCTATGGTGGGATATGCTCCTTTTATTTTCATTTTAAGGGTTTGGGGAGGGGAGGAATTACAGAAGTACAACTGTGTTGCTATGGTGAGATATGTTCCTTTTCTTTTCATTTTGGGTGTTTGGGGGAGGGGGAAATTACAGAAGTACAACTATCTTGCTATGGTGAGATGTGCTCCTTTTCTTTTTTTTTCTTTTTGGAGGTTTGGGGAGGGGGGAAATTACAGAAGTACAACTGTGTTGCTATGGTGAGATATGCTCCTTTTCTTTTCTTTTTGGGGATTGGGGCAGGGGGAAATTACAGAAGTACAACTGTGTTGCTATGGTGGGATATGCTCCTTTTATTTTCATTTTAAGGGTTTGGGGAGGGGAGGAATTACAGAAGTACAACTGTGTTGCTATGGTGAGATATGTTCCTTTTCTTTTCATTTTGGGGGAGGGGGAAATTACAGAAGTACAACTATCTTGCTATGGTGAGATGTGCTCCTTTTCTTTTTTTTTCTTTTTGGAGGTTTGGGGAGGGGGGAAATTACAGTAGTACGACTGTGTTGCTATGGTGAGATGTTCCTTTTTTGGGGTGGAGGGCATTTATGTAATTTAAAGTTGTATGAACATGAAACTCAAACGTAGTCTCCTCTAACTCTAATTCCACCCCAAACACAACTAACACAACAAAAACTAACTCCTATGCCCAAACCGACCTCACCTGGCTCTTCTTACCTAGTCCTAAGCCCATCACCATTTCCAACAACCCAATCACACCCAATACCCACACCACCTTCACCTCCACTTCTCTCCTCAACCTCCTTCCTACTCTAAAGCCCCTACCGCCCCTACACCAACACCACTAATACCTTCATACATCAAGCTAAAACCAGCCAAGCAAACAATCAACAAACCAACAAATCAACCAACCAAAAAACAACCAATCAACAAACAACCAATCAACAAACAACCAATCAACAAACAACCCACCACCCAAACCCACACTGAAGAGAGTATGGATTGTTGACACGAACACACCGATCATACTTCGTCCAATTTTCAAAAACAATTGCTCCCAAAGAAACAGATCCAAAGAAAAAACAAGCCAACTCAGACCCAACAGATCTTCCTCCAGATAACCCCCCGCCTCCTTTATGGCATACACCACAAACAATTACAATAACACCCACAACATCATACAATGGAACATTAGGAGCATAAAGGCCAATTCTGAAGAAATTGACCTTCTGGCCTCCACCTTCAACCCAGTCGTCTTCTGCCTACAAGAAACTTTCTTGAAAACCACCGACCATTACTCCCTCAACAACTTTGCTTGCTATCACAAACATCAAGTGGATGCTGACAGGGCCTGTGGTGGCGTCTCCATTCTCGTTAGACACGATATCCCACACAGCCCTGTTCGTGTGCACACCGACCTTCAGGCCATCTGTATTTCTATCTCCCTCCACAAAACTTTCACTCTCTGCAATATCTATCTCCCTCCCAACACCAACATTCAACCAACCAGCCTTAACAACCTCATCTCTCAGCTTCCCACCCCTTCATCCTTCTTGGTGACATCAACGCTCACAACCCTCTGTGGGGCTCTAATACCACCACCCCTTGAGGCAAGTTCATCAAACGCTCTCCGTCAGCACAGCCTGTCCTTACTGAACACTAACTCCCGACCTACCTTCATCCTGCCACAGGCTCTCTCACCTGTATTGACCTGTCTATCTGTTCCCCAACCTCCTCCCTGATTTTAGTTGGAGAGTCACTGCTGACCTCTGTGGTAGTGATCATTACCCTCTTCTTATACACTCCAATCTTGAAATCCCCACTGAGCACACCCCAATTGGAACCTCGACAAGGCTGACTGGTCCCTTTGAAACCCTCTGTGACTCACACCTCTCCCCATCTTCTCGAGGATGAGGATCCCATGTCTAACTTCAGTAATATCCTTATCAACATCGCCACCTGCTCAATTCCCAAAACCCCAAATCATCCCCAACCCCTGGTTCTCGGATGACTGCAAAACCGCCATCAAGAACAGGAAAAGAGCCCTCAGGAACTTTAAAACTAACCCAACCACCCATAACCTTAACCTCTTTCGCATCAGCCATGCCAAGGCCAGACGCACTATCAAGGACAGTAAAACCAACACTTGGAACAACTTTATCTCTTCTCTCACCACCAACACCCCCACTAAGAAGATTTGGAGAATGGTTAACAGCTTTCACGGCAGAGTGGGCAAATCTTCCATCTCCCATCTCTCTTGGAATGGAGACCTTCTCACCGCAAAAAAGGACATCGTTGACCACCTCGCCGCCTCTTTCAGCAACATCTCGTCCTCGACCAACTACTCCAATGCTTTCAAAATCAAAAAAGCTTGCGATGAAGCCCGAAGAATCACTTTTCCCTCTGACAACCCCGAAAGCTACAACACCCCTCTCACTCTTTCTGAATTAAACCAAGCCATCAACGACGCTGGCTGCACCTCCAAGGGCCCAGATAACATCCCCTATCAGTTTCTGAAACACCTCCCCATCAAGGCCACCACTACCCTACTCACCATCTTCAACCACATTTGGTCCTCACACTCCTTTCCCCCTATCTGGAGGACAGCTATTGTCATCCCCGTCCTTAAACCGGGAAGGATAGCACCGACCCCACCAGCTACCGACCCATCGCCCTTACTTGCTGTCTCTGTAAAATTATGGAAAAGATCATTAATCAGAGACTAAACTGGTTCCTCGAGACCAACAGAATCCTCTCCTCACCAAAGCGGCTTCCAAAAACGCGTCGCAATACCCTAGACCAGTTAATTACGCTCGACACCGCTATCCGGGAATCCTTTGCAAAAAGGAACACCTCATTGCCATATTTTTTGACCTCGAGAAAGCTTTCGACACTACTTGGAAATACGGCATTACCCGAAAACTTCACACCATTGGCCTCAGAGGCCACCTCCCCATCTCTATTCAAAACTTCCTCTCACCCAGGCAGTTCCAAGTTCAGTATTGGCCACACCCTCTCCAAGCCGTACCCCAAGAAGAGGGCGCCCCAAGGCAGTATCCTCTCCCCACTCTCTTCAACCTGAGCATTAATGACATCGGGAATGACCTTGGCCCCAGCATCAAACGTACCCTCACGTGGATGACTTCACCATCTTCTACTCCTCCCTAGCTTTCCTATTGTTGAAAATAAGCTCCAAACCAGCCTCAATCAGCTGCAAGTCTGGAGCAACAATAACGGTTTTAAATTCTCCAAAGACAAGACAGTCTGCATGCACTTTGTCATTTCAACAACCTCCACCCCAACCCGAACTTTGTGCTCAATGGGAATCGCATCCCTAAAGTTGAAAACACAAAGTTCCTTGGTCTAACTCTAGACCCCAAGCTCACCTACAAGCCACACATCACCAACCTGAAACTAAAATGCAATAGCTCCCTCAACCTCCTCCAACTGCTCTCAACACTACTTGGGGAGCGAACCGCTATGCTCTCCTCAAAATTTTCAGGCTCACCATTCGTGCCAAGCTTGACTATGGCAATATTGTTTACTGTGTCGCTCACAACTCATACCTCAACCACATTAACACCATCCAAAATGAAGCCCTCAGGCTTTGTCTAGGAGCCTACAGGACCTCCCCAATCACTAGCCTTCATGTTGAAGCCAACGAACCCCCCTTTCTACTTAGATGTAAAAAGCTTAGCCTCTCCTATGCTTTTAGAGTCCTCACCAACACCCAGAACCCTGTTTACAACCTCATTAGGTACCCCAATTTCTCCTCCCTCTTTGATAGGACTAAAACCCTATCGCCTCCCTTCAGCTTACGCATTAAATCAGACCTCTTTCAACTTGGCATCAACCCCGCCACTCTCGGCACCTACTCCTGGCCCACTTTTCCGCCTTGGGCCACCCCCCTTCCTTCTGTCCACCTAGACCTCTCCACTAATAACAAAACTCAAACTCACCCTAACCTCTTCATCAATCTCTACAACCAAATCAAAGACCAACTCTCAAATTACACCTCCATCTATACTGATGGCTCCAAGGAAGGCAACAAGACAGCTGCTGCTGCCATCATCCAAGACATCACCCTCAGTAGCAGACTTCCTGACCACTCATCCATCTTTTCAGCCGAGGCTAAGGCCATTCTCCTCGCCCTCAACTTTATTGAGTACTCTCCTCTTAGTCACTTTGCCATTTTCTCTGACTCAAAGGCTGTTCTTACTTCATTACTCAATCTTAAATGGGATAACCTCACCTGCCACCTCCTCTGGAAACTCTTTTTTCCCTCCCTCTGCAGGAAAAGTGTTCTTTTCTTCTGGATACCCAGCCATGTTGGCATCCCTGGCAATGACAGGGCTGATACAGCCGCTAAAGCTTGCCCTTAACCTCCTCCCTTCCCTTTTCCCAAAACCCTCTCTGACATCAAACCGCTTTATCGCTTCTCTTGTTCGTGACCGCTGGCAAACCTTATGGAACTTCCAAATTGATAACAAACTCCATGTTATCCAGCCCACAATCCCGATCAAATCCACCATCAACAACCTTTCTCGTGATCGACAACGTTCATATTACCCGTCTTAGAATTGGTCACACCCACCTCACTCCTCCCGCCTCCTTATTGGTTCCCCCAACCCCTCTGTAACAATTGCCACTGCATCCTCACAATCCAACACGTTCTCCTTGCTTGCCCCCTGTACAACCTTCCCAGAGCTTCCTCGCTCCCCACAACTCAATTGCTGAGTTCTTCCAAAAAAAAATCCTCCAGATAAAATAATCTCCTTCCTTCAGCATGCATCCCTCTACAACCATATTTAATTCTCCTCTTCCACCCCTCTCTGCTTTGTTTTTGTTTTACCCATGCACCTCCTCTCTCGATCACAGCTTTCTGGCTTTTGTTCTTGAATTTCTCTCATTCTCCCCCTGGTCTCTTTCCTTACTACCTCTAAAATGATCTGACCTCTCAGGCACAATTTGACCTTCGTTGTCGGGTGCCGTTAAGACCTCATCAAACAAACAAACAACATGAAAGTAGAAACCATGAAAGTTACAAAAAATGTCATCAGCATCCGTAAAAAAAACACCATTTTACAGGGTTTTGAAATCTTTGGCATCGGTATTCAAATATGTGATGTTTTACAGGTAGACCTGTGTAGTTTTTTTTGTAAATCCTTCGTTTTTTTAAATGTCTATCATTATTGTGACCACATAGTTTTTGAGTCTTTACCATACCTCTTATCAAACTCAAGCAGGAATAAGTGTGTGTGTATATATATATATATATATATATATATATATATATATATATATATATATATATATATATATATATATATATATATATATATATATATATATATATATATATATACATACATACATACATACATACATACATACATACATACATACATACATACATACATACATACATACATACATACATACACACATACATACATACATACATACATATATATATATACATACATACATACACACACATATTCGCACATACATATATACACACAGATACTCGCACATACATACATACATACACACACATACTTGCACATACATACATATATATATAATATATATATATAAACACTAAGTTTGTATTCAGCGCCTTAAGCAAATAACTCTTTCTGGAGCTGGCGCTCAATGAGTGTTCTATTATTATTATTATTTTTCCATCATGTTCAGTCACAGAGATTAAGGAAAGAGTTTGAAAAATTTACATAAAGATTTTGAACTGTTCGCCCACTCATACTAAACATCACACATTCAGATTTAATCAAAAATCAATGAAACTTTGATCAAATGTAACTCAAAGAATTGTGGAGCGAGAGGAGATTGCATTGGGGTGCGAAGAGGGAATGATTTGAGAACAGATGATGACATATGAGCAGTATTCAGAGAATGTGTTCCTCATTTACTTCCTTTATTTCCTCATATTTTGTATATCTGTTTTGTTTCATATTTGGTACAATTGTGATGTTTGCTAATGTGTACTTGTTCATGGTATAAAAAATGTGGAATTTCATTAGTATGTGTAGATGTGCCCTATTGTTTTTGGTGGTGATGTCATGTATATTAGTTAGTTGGCGGGGCTTAATGTAAAAATCTTGAACAACCGTTTATATGTTTTGTTTCATATTTGCTACAGTTTTGATGTTTGCTAGTGTGTATATATTCATATTATAAAAACTTTAAATTTCATTAATATGCTTAGTGGGCAGGGCTTAATATGATTTTGCTGAAAAGAGCTTGTAAACACGATATCTAAAGAATGATAACCTGGATTCAAGTCATATGTCATACACAGATTGACTATGGTCTTTAAATGTGCGCTACTGTTTTTGGTAGTGATGTCATGCATATTATTTAGTAGGCAGGGCTTAACATAAAATTCTTCAAAAATGATACATGAGCAACCATATATCTGTTTTGCATCATACTTGCAATGATAATGTTGTTAATTACTGTGCATATAGGTATGTCTATTTTATTGATCTGCATCATGCATGGTGGTCGTGGCTTATGAATAAATGTCCTGGAACAAATATTTCATGATATGCGATAACATGACAGTTAAAACGAAACTCGCAAATCAATCAGCATATGAAAAAAGCAGCAGAACCACAAAACCTTTTGGTTCTGGTTTTTTTTTTTTTTTTTTCTGTTGAGGGCCAGGGCGAACCAAGAGGGGGTGGGGAGGGGCTGAGCGGGGTGGACTACCCTCTAAAACAGCAAAGCTAGGGCACTGTAACCTTCTGGATCCACAACATTCTCCCAGAGCTCTTTCTTTAAAGATAGAGCACAGTAAAGGAGTCCAACCAAAAATTAAACTCATTTTACAATGCCCTAAAGAAGACAAAATTTCTGCATCAAAGGAACCCGGGGGCAGAGTTGGAATTAATGGTAAAATTTCACGTGGTTCCAAATGAATGTGTCCCAGACCTTTTCGCGAAAAATCTTAAAATAAAAAGTGAATTGTCATTTGCTTTTATTTTTATTTATTTGACTCTTTTTCTTTTTCATTTTTTTAAATGACAAAATAACATAGAAGTTTATAAATATTGAATTTGTCGGGTTTTCTTTCTTCCCATATTTTTTTCGATGAATAAAAATTTTCTTCCTGTGAACTCCTGTGATTCCCGTGGTTATAACCGCCGGAACTGTAGATTTTTTCCAAATCCGCCTTGGGGAACTCCCCCTCCTACGATCTGCAGAGGCCCAACTTTATGTATGATGTGCAAATCGCTATGAATTTCTACATGTTTATGAGATTCATTCCCTTCTCTGCCTTACCTTTTAAATCTTCCTTTTATTACCTTAACTTCTTTCCCTTATTCACCTTCTCTCCCTCCTTCCCTCTATCCCACCTCTCTTTCCCTCTATCCCACCTCTCTTTCCTCTTTGTCCTAACTCAAGTATCTTAGTTTTTAACACCCTCTTGGCACATTTGACTCTGTCGCAGTGCTGTTAAACATCAAGAAACCTAACTAAACCAGATTCTTTTTCTGTGAATTGCAAAGTGCTCACTGAATCTCTCTTCTTTTACAGGACACGGAATTCCCTGGAATAGTAGCACGCCCCTGGGAGAATTTCGCAGCAGTTCAGTACCAGTACCAGCTGCACAGGTGTAATGTGGATATGTTGAAGATTATTCAGCTGGGCGTGACCTTTTGTGATGAAGCCGGCAACTTTCCACCAGCAGGAGCTGCCACCTTTCAGTTCAATTTTAAGTTCAATTTGCAGTGAGTATATGAACATCTTTTCTATAAATGGCTGACTTGTCAGGATGGGACTGGACTTTGAATCAAGAGTTTGGTTTATATTGCTGTGGACAATATGGCAGCAGGGGTTGAGTCATTCTTAGGAGCTATTGGACAATTTTGAGAGTCAAGTCACCAATTTTGCAAGAATGTTCCCTGACCCAGTCACCAAAAATTACCATTTCAGTTTTTGAATAGTATTCAAATTTTGTTGGTGATATGTTGATATTAGCCCAATCTCAAAGCTGGGAAGCCTTTGGTGGCTGCACTGTGATCATAGGCAGTAGGTTGTTTTAAAGCTTTCACTTGACCAACTTGGTACTGACAAAACAAATTTCTGCACACACAGACTAAGTGACGACAAAATGGTGAACAAAAATTGCACCTACAGGCTTTGTAAATCTGATTCCTGTTACCCAGAATGGTTAGCAAACAGAATTTTGTTTATTCCTATTGCTAAAAACTTGAAAGATCCGGAAAGGTGCCATAAATGGATCAAAGCTTGTGGCAGGCCACATGAACATCGAAATGTCAATGCATTGGTCATGCATGATTTGGGATTTAAGGTTTGTTTGCCCCACCTAGTAACCGTGTTGCTATGATGGGTGTGGCCTATTTTCATACTTTAAGAGGTTAATTGTCATTCGGCGTTCGCTCATATGCAAAACGAATAATCTGTCATTCAGATCCTTCGGACTTACCCAATAGTTTGATCTTGTCTGCTCAACATGACATCCCTAATCAAATGTTAATAATGCTAACTCGCTTGCTTATGGCGGATGTTGTTCCAGAATCATGATGTCCCTCCACTTTCTCCTGTCCTGCATAGCACAATAAATGTCCTATTCTTGGAGTCCTGTGTCTCTCTTTAGGATGTCGTGATCTATGGCCCCCCTCAGTCATCTAGTTCTGTGCTTTGGCGTCCATGTTAATTATACAAAATAAGAAGTGATGAGCATTCATTTTAGACTGGTGTATGTGATATTAAATATGAAGTAACCTTAGTGACTGAGCCAACACATTAATACATTAGTTTTAGTAAAAGTTGACATTTTATTTTATAAGACATTTCCTAAATACTTAGTTATCCTTTTGTGTGCAGACAGAGCAGGCAAATTACACATGGAAAGTGATATATTGCTCAACATAAAGGGAGGTTATGAAGCCTTAACCTAATTCTAACCTGTAAGGGGTGGGAATAGTTCTGCTCCAAAACTGCCAAAACCTCCCTGTTTGTAGGGCAATATATACTTTGCTGGTACACAATATCAATGCATTTCTTATTCAGTAGACAATGTTCCCTTTTCTTTTCAGTGAGGACATGTACGCCAAGGACTCCATTGAGCTGCTTGCCACTTCGGGGATCCAGTTCAAGAAGCATGACGAGCAAGGCATTGATGTGGAGTACTTTGCAGAGCTTCTCATGACATCAGGGGTCATCCTCAATGATGATGTCAAGTGGATCACATTCCACAGGTACAGCTTCCGTATTTGAGTACAACACATTTAAATTTTAAAATTATACCTTAGGCCCGTTGTCATAATAGCGGTGGCGGCCGTATTATTGCAGCAGACGCAGCTTCAGACTTGCTATGCAGGTGACTTTTGCACTTTTAACAATAGACCATCCACACTCGGCGCCGCGTATCACGATTTCTGATGAGCTGGGTAATTCACGCATGAGAGATTTTGCGGCTGCCACGGTATAGGAATTGCCAACATGATAATAAAGAGATTAGATGTACGCAACCGCTGCGGTATACTATAAGACTGTCATTGTGAAAATATTCACATTTGATGGACGCGACAGCCGTGGCATACGAGTTCACGATCTTCAAAATAAATTTGAAAGAAAATAGTTGGACCTATCTTTTGTTTTGTCTTCTTTATTCCCCGGAAAATTTTGATTTAGTTTTCCTATATGAAAAAGGCTATTTTGGAGAATTTTAAACTTAATTGTTGCATCTGTTCTGGGGATGTGAGGGCATGAAAAAAGTAAAACAAAATCAGTTTATCCTACCTCACCATGCCCACCGCAGTATATTGATCGTCAAAATGAATTCGAGAAAAAAATAGCAATCTCCTGTATTGTTTATTTCCTTGAAATTTCGACATAGTTTTCTATATTCAAAAAAGTTAAATCGAATTTGGAGATACATGTAAGGGCAGGAATAAACTGAAATAAAAAAGTTTTATCCTACCTTACCATCCCGAAAATATAAACTAATTTCATATATTCCATATAAATGTGGTACAGTGTGTCTTTTCTTCTCTTCTGTATGTCAAAGATTTTATCCCCTCGGCCCTATGTTTTGTTTTTCCAATCTACCTATTCCTAAAGTAAACACTACTCTTTATCTACAAAATCCCGAATGGTGAGGCACCTTGGTATTTAAAGGATATGATCAAGATAAGGAAACCCACACGTGAACTCAGATCGAGTAATGATTCCACCCGACTTTACATACCCATATCCAATTCTGCCATAGGTGACAAAAGATTTGAAATACTTGCATCCAGATCCTGGAACACTTTACCCACCCACATGAGAACTTCTCCATCCACCACAGTATTTAGAAAACTCTTAAAGACCCACTTATTTTGATTTTTTTCATTTTGTTTTATTTTACTTTGTAAGCGCCATGGTGAATGGCGTATTTAAGTAAAATTTATCATTATTATTATTATCAAGTAATAGTACGCCCAGAAGAATTTGGGTTGAAGGTTAGAAGCACACAAGAATCAATTAATCAAACCAGGGTAGCAATGCAAAAAAATCGAGAAAATTCATACACAAGGGTGACCTTTGACCCATTGTTAAAAGTATTTCAGCTTTTAAGAGTCTGCTAATGTGCGACGAAAACATTGAAGAAATTCTCGTTTTACACCTATTGTGATAGAATTACAGATTTATCCATGTCTTTTAACATTTACTTCAAAGAGTAACAATTATTTCAAACTAATACTTGTATTTACAGACAGATTAAATGTTGGCCTGGGTATTCTTATTGTTTTTACGACTGGATTACGCATCACAAAATCATCACGTGTTGACATACATTAATGAGGTAACAGCCTGCTCATGCTCAAAACTCGGCAATATTCTCATGCTTTGTGATCTGTCTTTCCCAGTTGCGGAATTCACACGTGGCCGCTATAGCGTTTCTCAACATGTGTAGTTACGGACAATAAACAGTCATTTTGGATTTTTTGTATAAAAACTTTAAACCTTTAATATTTATTGCTACATAACAGCCCCTTTAGTGCTGATTCAGGTGAAAATAAAATGTCTAAATCATTCAAAAAGCTATTTCAAGTGCACTAAATTATACAGTGCAGCAGATTAGACCGTATCACTGCTCTAATGGCTCCTGCTCGGACCCATTTACGGCCATACCAAATTAAAGGTTAATTTCTCCAACGGTCAGCCACGGCTCCACAGCCATATAAATTTAAAGGTAACTTGAGCTAGCTCTGCCAATGGCTGTTCATGGCCGTCAACGGCTCCATAGCCATTCTAAGTTATGGTTAATTTAGTTAAGCCGTCAAGGCATACTTTTCCATTAGGCAACATCCTAGGAAAGTTAGGTTTTTTCTCTGTTGTACTTACCAGACAATATTATGGGCCATGAGTAGCTCTGATGCCAGACATTCACACTCACTGAGTCACCCACCTAACATACAATGGTGCACACGGTGTCAGCAGTTTGTGAAGCACAGAGTGGAGGACGCACACACTGACTGCTACCAGTGTAGCCAGACCGCCCCATGCACAGTGTGCAAGTCCTGATGCGAGGAGGCATGGTTCACATTTCGTGAGTTCAACAAGGAGAGTGATCCCTTAGCCGCCGCACAGCAGCTGCAGCACAGGGAGAGACGGCAGTCCTCATCACCACCTTCTCCCCCTCCCCCCCTTCTCCCTCTCCTCCAGCCAGCTTTACGCCAGGCAGGCACTGCCCCTGTGCAGAGTCCCGGGTTGGAGTACTCCATTACTTCCATTCCAAGGGACCGTGAGGACACTCCGGAGTTCCAGACGTAGACGCCGTGGGCAATCGTCATCTTCAGCCTCCTCCTACTCACCCACGTGGGGAGAGAGAAGAAGCAGAGGTCAGCTCTTCTCGATGAGGGGCACTCTTAGCCAAGTTACAGGAGTCCATGCAGTCTTGGCTTTTTCAAGTCTTGGACGCCTGTGTAGCCTCTTGGTAGGTCAGCATGGCCAGGGACCGGGCCTCCCTCTTCCCCACCTCCAGCACTGGGGGTGGAGAAAGATAGCCCCACACTATACCCCTCTGCCGAGGAGGATATAGATGATAAGGGGGGGCCTGAAGACAGGCCAGGAATTCCCACCTCCACCAAGCTGCTAGAATTTCTGCATCTAGAGATTCTCCTGGCCTTGAATGACCCCCAGCTAAAGCTGCGGAACCCACCTCGCAGCGTTGCCTGCCAGCCAGTAGCTCAGCTCCCACCCCCTTCCCCCAACCCAGCAGTTTCTAGTGGACTGCTCCCTTTGGGGGCAAAAGTGCCTCCCGTCACCCTCAGGCAGGCACTCCCCATCCCAGTGTTGCACACCAAGGGGAAAGGAACCAAGTTTGCAGAAGAAGGAAGAGTCTCTGCGGGGCACTGATAGTGCTATCAGGGAGGGGTACAAGTACCAGGCACTGGCGGTCTGGGTGACTAAGGGCCTAGACAGTGTTTACCAGGGTGACAAGGGTTGTAGCGTATGGTCATCACAATCTTTTCCTAACTGGACGACTGGCTCATCTTCACAGATGACCCACTGCTAGTGGCCAGACACATGGACACCGTGATCTCTGTAGCCCAGAGGCTGGGTTGGTTAATTAACCACAAGAAGTCGGACCCAGTCCCCTCTCGGACCCCGACTTGTTCAGGGGCGACCTTGCATTTCTCCAAGGGCCTGATCTCTCCAACCCTGACAAGTGTCACCACTGTGCAGGCCTCACTCTCAGGCTGGGAAGCACATTTACACCACTCCCCAGACACCGTGATCTCTGTAGTCCAGAGACTGGGTTGGTTGATCAACCATGAGAAGTCGGACCTAGTCCCATCTCAGACCCCAACTTGTGTAGGGGCAACCCTGGATTTCTCCAAGGGCCTGATGACTACAACCCCGACAAGTGTCACCGCTATGCAGGCAGGGGCGAACCTCTTTTCCAGCCCATCCTCACCAGTGAGGGCATAGCTAGTTTTCCTAGGATACCTAGCCAGTCTAGTGGACATTATCCCCAGGTGCAGCTTCCGCATGAGGGACCTCCTGGGACATTTGTCTTATCAGAGAGGGATCTTCTTTTTCCAGTCCCTCTCTCCCCAGATGTAGTGCCACACCTGCGGTGGTGGTGCGACCAATGCCATGTTACACAAGGAGGGAATTTCCCTTCCCACAAACCATCAGTGACAATTTTCACTGACGCCTCGCTCTCGGGCTGGGGAGCACATTTACACTATTCCCCTGCCGCCGGGATCTGGTTGGACCCTGGTGTCACCAGTACATATATCTTCTGGATCTAGATGCAGTTCGCCAGGCCCTACTTCACTTCCTGCCACAGGTCAGGGAAAAGAGAGTCCTGGTCCGCACAGACAACACCACGCTAGTGGTGTATGTTAACAAACAGGGTGGTACTAGGTCCAGAATGCTCTGGCTCCACACCAAAACTCTACTGAACTGGTGCGAGGTTTTTAAGGGGTTTTCTTGCCAGGCAAGGAGAACACACTGGCAGACCTCCTATCACGCCTGCAGGGGGTGTCCATGGAGTGGTCGCTTCACCCCCAGGTGGCAGAAATACATTTGGTTGACCTTCGGTCACCCAGAAGTGGACTTGTTTGCCTCTCTAACCAACCACAAGTTACCAATTTTTTGTGCCCTGACCCCGCACCCCAGAGTGTGGCAGGTCGATGCACTAACCTTCCGGTGGGACGGCTTTGTAGGCTACGCCTTCCCACCGTTCGCTCTCATCCCAAGAGTACTGGGCAAAGTGGAGCGAGACCAATGTCATTTCCTACTTCTGGTAGCACCCAACTGGCCAGGCCAGTCCTGGTGCCCACACCTGCTGAGACTAGTAGCGGGGTACTTCTACTAGCTCCTGAACCGCATAGACCTAGTATCCATGGCAGGATTGGAACAGCTCCACTACAATCCGGGGGCACTGCATTTGACTGTGTGGCCACTGTCCGCCAGTCAATGCAAGAACCGTTCTGTCAAGACGGAACAAAACCAGTCACTAAGGTGAGCTATCATGCTGTTTTTCTCCTAACATTCACGTAGTTTACATGTTAAGATGTACCGTTTTTTTTTACTTCTAATCACTTTGGACTCGTGGAACTTCGCGCCGTTGCTCGAGCAAGTGTTAGAGTCTGACTGAGTACGTCTCGTATCCTTCGGGAGTGGTTCACAAGGTTTTAGCGGTCGCGGCGACTGAGTCCTGAACTTACCTTCTCCCATTGGTTCGGTTGCAGTCTCATTGCATATATTTAGCAGGGGTATTTAGGAGAATTATACTTACCTGCTATGCAGCTCTCCTGCCTCCCCTGTGGTTCAGGCCTTGGTGGTAATTTCATGAATACATGTCGCGATACGTGAGCCACAGAGGGGAGCGCTATAGCGGTAGCTTTTTGTTTTGGTTGTATAGTGTGGTGAATCAGATCACTTGAGACCAGATTGCATATATTTATAGCATAGAAGTTAAGTATTATTCTCGTAAATACCCCCGCTAACCAAGCGGGGTAAATTTATGCAAAGAAAGTGATTACATCTTAAAGTCTTGAAGAAGAAAAACAAACTTCTTATGAATTCATTATTTAATATGTAATTAACCATGGCACGTAATGATGGTTGATTGGAAATCCACTTTCTGGTGGTGCTTTAGCAGTTGGTTTTCATTACACATTGAAGTAAAGTTCTTCTGAAGAGATAAACTTCCCGTATTACATGCATCTGAATGAATAAAACTGAAAATTATCAAACATATTAAATGACCAATCTTTCAAGAATTTTTGATTTTGTTGTAATGTCCATTTAATTCCTAAATTAAAAAAAAGATAAGTCTTATAAAACGATTAGTCTTATTAAAAGTCTTTAAGGTTTTCCCCAACCTTGAAAAGTTACAGGATTAGAGATGAGATGTTTCCATCTTCTATTATAAGAGAACACATGCCGAAAATGTTCTCTTTAAGCCTACATGCACCCGACACCCGAGTAAATCTTGAAAACTCAGGTACCACAATTACCAACCCAACTTCCTGTTCAGTGTATTGTGTTTCCACTCAAAACAATGATTGTTTAACTGCCATTTCCATGCCACCACAGCCAAGTAGCCCAAGGCTATTTGTGTGTATAAGATAACACAAAGCCAGAGCTAAATAATCAAGGCAGTTTTGTGATTGAAATCACTCATCTGTGGTAGATGTCTTTGTGGAAGAAGTTTTGTTTTCAAACTGGTGATAGAAATAGCTGTGTATTATATTCCTAAGGTGGTGTGTGCATTAAGTGTGGATGATTGATGGACCATTTCTCCTAAGGAAAGATATTGCTTCATGACAGTAAGAAGGAACCAGCAGTACTAGTTTATCATGGTTCATTCAGGAGATGCTGAATTTTAAAGATGTCGAAGTTTAAAGAGGAAACTCTTTGTTCTAGTATTGCTGCATTTAACCTTTTATGAAACCAACCATGATCTCACAATGAAAATTAAATTGCACTGCTGACAGGCTTCTTTTCATTTTGTTTATTTTCAGTGGCTATGATTTTTCCTACCTCCTCAAAGCCCTCACAGCCACAAACCTTCCCTCGGAGGAGACAGAGTTTTTTGAATTGTTACGCATCTACTTTCCACGCATATATGATGTCAAGTACTTGATGAAGAGCTGCAAGGACCTCAAAGGGGGACTTCAGGAGGTCGCTGATATCTTACAGGTGAGTCTATTGAGCGTAGGTCACAGTTTGAAGCAATGTTGATTCCCAACATTCCAGCTCGCGAAACCCCCTTTATACCCCATTACACTTACATGCCTTGTCATGACAGGGCGCTATAGGGGACAAAATTGTGTGTGATTTACCAATCATGCCCAGACATGTCTACTACAACATCAAAATTCCAAAATAAGTTTAATTTTTGTAGAGTTTAGGGATAGGTAGCGAAATTTTAAACACTTTCTTGCCCGCTTTGGAAGGTTTTGATGACCATGTGTAGTAGAGTTGTTGATTCAGGTCGCTAACTTGGACTCAAGTCACATTTTTTTTAGTGGACTTGCAAAAATATGACTTGGTTACAACTCTGGTGTGTAGACTCTTTGCTTGCTACACTTTTATTTATGAAAACCAACCTGCATCAGTTTTACTTGTCTCTCAAACATTTTCACCAATTTACCTCATTATGCAAATTATAACATTATTGACATACTTTTTGAGTCGGTAGTTTCATTTCCAAACTTGATATAAAAAAATTGCTAAAATTTTGAGATTTTTCATAATCCCGGAGGAGATTTTTCATAATTCCGGAGGAGACATGAGAACATTTGAAATCAATAATCATAGTGTTTAATGTATTTATATATGCATTTTTTGACGGGGTACTTTTGGTATTTGTTGTAAAATTTCCAATAGAACCCTACGGTGGCCCATTTTGAGTGTGGACTTACAAGAAGTGATGACAATGAATACAGTAGTTGTATTCATGTTAAAATTAAGGACCTGTACTTGGAAAGATGAAGGACCCAATCAGGGGCTGACTAGGAGGTGAAATATATTTCGGACCAGATTTACCAACAGCACACAATATACAAACTGGAGGGGATTTTCAAGGTCATTCGACCATATTAGACATAATTTCAGAAGACATTATGGGTGCTCATATCCAGTCTTCCCAATAGCATTGATGCATATGTCCCTCATTTCGGGTCTAGCTGCTAGCTTAGACTTGTGCATCGGAGGCTGTGGCGCCAGTCTAGCGGTGCTTTGGATCGCATCGGCTGGACTTATAGGCCAGTCAGCCGCTGGACCCAGCCAGTAAAAATATATTTACAAATAAAAGGATGAATATAAGTGAAATTGTGTTAATATTCATATAATGGCACATTTGCATATATCATATTCATTGTAATATCACTCATTTTTCATAAGCATAAACACAGAGTTGGAATAGATTATAACATTTCCCACAGTTCTGAATAAAGGTGCCAAAAATCTTCCCATTAAAAATCAGAAATAATATTAATGTAGTGAATACATCTTTATGTACTTCCCTCTTTCGCAATTAATGTACTTTTCATCGCATAATTACATGGGGGACATTTTGGGAGCACATATTTACCACATATACTGTTGTTTACTCAAGAAATCTGTATAAAAAAAAATTGTATGATTTTTGGTTCCGATGCGATAGTATCAGGAACCTATGCGGTCATGATGGCATATGAGTGTGTATACAGTACAGTCGGGAATAAGCGTACCGATATCGCAGTTAGCGCGGATTATTTACCGCGATCAATGCCCTTACCGCCGCCATTGTATTCGTGTCTTTCATGCACCGACGGCACTTGCCCCAACTCTGCGCTAAGCGCGTCCGATAATCCCATTTTAATCTGCTCCTCCCTCAAAGAGGTTAGCGCGGTAATAGTTTTACAGGAGTAAACGTCTCATTGCGCTAAGCTTGTTAGCGCATACGTAACGTAACTGCACTGAGTGTGATCCCAATCTGTGTACATGCATCACTGCACTTAGCACGTGTTTTATAAATTTATTTAAAGCGAAACTTTTGTCTTCTTTTGCGAGATAAACAAAAAAATTCTGCCAGAAAACCTGTGTGTAGCGTAGATTTCTCACATACTTTAAGACTGTAATTTATCAGACAAGAGTCTAACGTTAATATGATTTCGCCAGACTTTTCTTTATTTCTTCGAAGTTTGAACGTACAGTATGTTAGGCTAGTTGCCATCTTATAGTAAAACTGGGTGAAAGGCCTAATGTTAGGCCTAACCGTGATAATTCATAGAGAGAAAGCCCAGAGGTTAAATTTGATCGAAAATAGTTTTAAAAACGTTAATTGCTGTCATTGAGATGTATCAATAAGATGAATCATTCATTTTAAGTAAATTTCAGCCCCTTTTGGAAATGCAAATGCAAGAATTTACTGGAAATTTTTGAGAGAAGTGAAGACTTAACTCACAATAAGAATAAAAAGTTAAGATAATTGTTAAAAAGCATTTAACTTGTCACTGCCATTTCCCCGACTGTTGGCTTCGGCCCGACTATGTACTTGTGAAAATGGAATATTGGTACATGGATGTCAGTTAATGGTTCCTTAAACCCTTATTGGCAACATTTATGGAGTGGCCCGCCATTATGTCACCCCGACTTGGCCCAACCTATGTCCACTGTGGTGCTATGGTAGAAGGGAATAGAGAACCAACTCTACCCTTAAGGGTGCCATGATATTGCTAATGGGGTTTGTGGCAATTGTGATGCAGTTATTTTCATTTTCCACTGATTTATAAACATCAAAACATGACGTCAGATCACGTCATTAATTACTTTTTTTTCAATGCTGCTGACATGCCTGGACTATATTCTGCTCTGAATGAAAAGTTGATAGAAATTCCTCTTTTTTTTTTTTTTTTTAAGGGGGTGACTTATTAAGAAAATCAGCTTCTTCAAAATAAAAAATTCTTTCAGGAGACCTTTTTCCTAGTCATAGAAAATCAAATTTTCTGTTTCCTTGGACCCCACCAGGGGCCCTTAAGTGGCCCCTGGCCCCCACGCCAAAGTGTTTCCACGATTGCGCTTCGCACTTCAGCGCCAGCAATAAACTGCTTTCAATTTTTTCAACATTTATTTTTAATAAGCTACTTTCAGCTTTTTTATCAAGTGTCTCTCACATGCCCGAGTACTGCTTGGGCCTTCATTTACAATTCCTTACTTCATCATTTAAGTACTGCAGGAAGGGGATCCCCCTTCCGTGAGGGAATTTTATGGAAATAATGATTGTATTTCGTGGTGAGTCCCATTTGTTCTTAACGACTGTTAGTTTATTTCTTCTTAACAACTTGCTTCCACAATCCCAATGTCAACCATACTGAGGGATGTGTATCATAACCACAGCTGTTAAAAATGGTCGTTTCTTTGAACTATACTCAATATGAGTTTCACCATCGATTGCATTTAAAAGCAGAGGTATTTATAAGCTGGAATATATAGTTTGCTGATTAAAACATTACATAATGTTAAATGTTAGTCAATCTAAAGCAATAATCATTCATATATAACCTCTTTTGGCACAAATGACTTCACTGTTAAAGGAGGCAGTCTGACATAATTCTTTATTTCATATAATAGAATTGAAAATGACTTAATTTTCTGACCAAGTTCCATAACTTCGAAGCAATCTAACATATTTTTTGTTTAATTGTTAAAAACTTTAATGCTACTACTTTATAGTACCATGGTAGCTGCCATTTTGATTGCAAAACATGCAGATTATGTCATCGCCCAGCAGGATCTTGGAATGCTTTGTATTTCTTTAAAATGTACCTCAAGTTTTCTAGCTTATGAACAAGTGTTTTTATTTTGTAAGGGTGAAGGAAAATTTTGTGTATTCATGAAATTGAAAAATCAAAACATGCTGATATAACTTTGTGTCACATCATTTTGAAATAAAAGACTTTAATCACATATGTAAAGAATTACATTATAATCTTTATGTCCCTATTGGGGAATCTATGTCATCATGCACAATATTTCAATACAGAATTGAACAAAATGGCAGCCCCTGTGTCGATTTCAAACATGAATAACTTGAGCTAGAATTTGACTCTGATGTTTTTGGCAGTTGGTTAAGATCTTGTATTCTCTATCATATGAAATAATGATTGTATCAGACTTTATGCCTCCTTTAATGTGTCGTTATGCCGAACAAGCATGCTAGTTCATAATGATAGAATATATCTGCCAAATTTTTAAGAAAATTTTAAGATGCTCAATTAGGCATGATGGAAATCTTCTGTTTTTGATTCCTGGAAATGTGAAGTCTTATGCGGCAGCAACACTTGTACCTGCTGAGGTAAACTCTGTTATAACCAGGTCTGTGACGGGATGTTGTACTGTATATTACCCGATGACAGGAAAAATATTCGTTTAAATTTTCTCGTACCACTTCACAAAGAAGCATCGATCGAAACATTTGAAATGAAGTGAAGTAAAACCAAGTCAGTTAGTCAAGAGTGGAGGTAAGTTCCGACATGACCGATGGTGGTAAAAGGTGAAGCCTGGTCCAATTCATAATTTTCATTTTACCTGCTTACTTTTTTTTTTTTTTTTACCCAATGTCTTGTTTTTAAAATAATTATATTCCGCAAAAGTTATTTTCTGGATCTATATAAATATGATCAAACCAATATTCAGGGCCCCTGACACAGGTTTCATATGGCAGGTGAGAGGAGAAGGGAGGGGGTGATTAATGTTGTCAATTAATTTTGTTGTGGATAAATAACACAAGACCAATTTGAAAACCATTGCTTTTATAATTAACACAAGACCAATTTGAAAACCATTGCTTTGAACATTATTCGGGAAGGGGGAAGATTATTCGGGAAGGGGAAGATTATTCGGGAAGGGGGAAACATTCGGGAAGGAAAAAAATTATTCGGGAAGGGGGAACATTATTCGGGAAGGGGGAACATTATTCGGGAAGGGGGAACATTATTCGGGAAGGGGGAACATTATTCGAAGGGGGCTATGCCCTTCCATGTCGGAGGCCCTGATATTCAATGCCTTCTACCACCCTGATATTGCAATTTTCATGGAATGAAGCAATGCAGGCTTACCTATTTTATGTGCAGTTTTGACAGCACTAAATTTCACTTCTTTTTTTTTTTACCCAATTGAGCTTAGTTAATTTACGCCTACACTTTTTTCTAATATCACTCACTCTGTTTTGTACATAAACTGGAATATAAAAAAAAGTACTCTACACAAGTGGAAGAAAAAAGAAGTAACAGCATTTCATTACGCCCAACATTACTTGACACATGCACAGGGATTTTTTTATTTACTGTATCAAGTAGGCCTAATAGTAAGAAAGAAAGGTTCAACGCGACACGAGTTTAGAGACCCTCTTGACTTCTGCCTCTTTTTTCACGGCCAAATGCTGTAGCTGTTTTTCTTCATACTGGCTGAAGCCGGATGTCCTTGATATTGGATTGCTGACAGAATGGCGTAGAAACGTTACTATAAAAATAATTATTCATGCAAAAGGGAAAGAAAAAAAAAGCTCTTTAAAGTTTTTTGTAAATTCTTGTTGACTTAGACTGACAAAGCAATTAATAAGCATCCATACTGGCCCAGGGATTTTTCAATGTATCTTGTCTAATCTGCAAAACTGACAAAGGCTCAGAAGTTCGGAAGCTGTGGAAAAAATATAAGACAAACATGTCAACATCAGTTTAAAATTATTCATTTCCCATCCTCAACATTTGGCCTAACAGTAGATCTATAATCGTGAAAATATCAAAACGAAATATTTAGTCATTAATATTTAACAGAACCCTCCTACCAATATCAGCAAAGCTTAGAAATATTAGCTCTTATGTCCTAATTCTAATTGTATAACAAAAGCAGAACACCATTACACATCGATTAAACCATGTAGCCTAACGCTAGGCTTTTAATGTGACTGTGTGATAGGATAGCTAAATTCAATCAAAAACATCGCCAGAATCAGTTTTTGTTTGCCCGAAATACATTTTGTTTGTCCAAAAACTGTAAAAAAAAAAAATTTAATCGAAGGATTGATTCAATTTTCACATCAATTTTTTTTTCCTAATGGATTTAATAAGTATTTTTATTGAAAATTCCGTCCGAAAAAATGCAATGCAAATGAAGACATTGCCTCATTTCGTAGCGAATATTGCAAGTAGGGCCTATGTACTGTGATTCTGAACGTTGCGATGCTGACTGAATTAAAAAATATTTATATCCCAGAGTTCAACGTGAAACTGAATGAAAACAAAATAATATTTTACGAAAGTTTTTAATTCCTCTAGGCCTCGCGTTAAAACATTTTGCGAAAAGAAAAAGTCTGCCAGGCCTAATCCGATAAGCAGATTATTATAACTGTGCAACGTTAGGAGTCCCTTTACAAAGCACAGGCACTTCGATCTTGATTGACATAATGCATACAGTGTGTATCGATTTTTAGCGCGTTAAGTCACAGGTGAATAGAAGCTGCAGGGCTGCAAGCTCGGTGATGTTAGCGCGGTAACCCACGTTTAGCGATTTTGCGCTGGGCAGCTCCATTCATCATGGTGGTAAGTGCACTAACGCCCCGCACTTAGCGTGTACGGTTATTCCCGACTGTACTGTATGTGACGGCCAGCTCGTAAGCACGATATCTCAAAAACGGTAACGGTACAGTAGATTCATGTCATATGTGGTATACATGCAGCCCATGGTCCGTTGATGTGCCCTATTGTTTTTGGTGGTGATATCGTGCATATTCATATTGTTTTTGGTGGTGATATCGTGCATATTCATAAGTAGGCGGGGCTTAATGTTAAAATCTTTAAATGCCTATATTTTAACAACCGTATATATGTTTTATTCTATATTTGGTACAGTTGTGATGTTTGGTAGTGTGTACATGTTAATAGTATAAAAACTTTGAATTTCATTAATATCCATAGTGGGCGGGACTTAATTTGATTTTGCTGAAAAGAGCTTGTAAACACGATATCTAAAGAACAATAAACTGGATTCAAGTCATATGTCATACACAGATTGCACATGGT
This sequence comes from Chiridota heheva, assembly GCA_020152595.1. Lineage (NCBI taxonomy): Eukaryota > Metazoa > Echinodermata > Holothuroidea > Apodida > Chiridotidae > Chiridota > Chiridota heheva. The sequence continues at coordinate 682,212 of JAIGNY010000423.1, read as the reverse complement.
CCATAGATGTGCCTTATATTTTTTGGTGTTGATGTCATGCATATTGATGAGTAGGTGGGGCTTAATGTAAAAGTTTGAATTGATATTATAACAACCACATGTTTTGTTTTATATTTTGTACAGTTATGATGTTTGCTACTGTGTACATGTTCATGGTATAAAAATGTTGAATTTCATTAATATGCATAGTGGGTGGGGCTTAACATGATTTTGCTGAAAAAGCTTGTAATCACGGTATCTAAAAAATGATATACTGGATTCAAGTCATATGTGATACACAGATAGCCCATGGTGTGCGGATGTGCCTGATTAGTTTAGGTGGTGATACCATGCATATTAATGAGTAAGCGGGGGCTTAACCTAAAATTCTTCAAATATGATACATGAGCAACAGTATGTCTGTTTTACATCATACTTGCTATGATAATGTTGTTGATTGTGCACATGCTAGTGTTGTCAATAGGTATGTCTATTTTATTGATCGGCATCAAGCATGGTGGGTGTGGCTTATGAATTAATATCCTTGAACAAATATTTCATGATATGCAATGACATGACAGTTAATACAAAATGTGCAAAATCAATCAGTAAACAAAAAATATCATCGGAACCACAAAATATTTTTGTTTTGTTTTGTTTTTTCTTCCCAATTTTCCCACCGCTGAAGATGTAGATTTTTTCCAGCTCCATGCATAGAGAGAGAGTGCTTGTAAGTGAGATGAAAAGAAGCCTACCATTGATTAATTATATTTTTGTTTTTGCAGATACTTAGGGTTGGGCCGCAGCACCAGGCTGGAAGTGATAGTCTGCTGACAATGTTGACATTTCTTAAAATGAGAGAGGTAAGGTTTGATTTCTGGAAGGACTTTATGTAATCTCAAATATCCTTTCTTTCACTGTTACCAGCATGAGATAGTGTTCACATTAGTTAGATTCCCTCGCTTTTATCACAATTTCCCCTTTAAAATATTACAAAGGGGAGAATTTCCTATTGCTTTAGCACATGACATGTAAACCTCAGCACAGTTTAGGCGATCAAATCAGTAATCCCCCCTCAAATTTAATTTCCTAGTGTGAACAGTGGTATGAGGTGGGTTTATTGGGGTATCCCAGATCAATACCTTCCCTCAAGGGAACACATGCCTTTAAGAGAGCCCCCTGGTAACCCGCTACAATTGTGGGAGCACATGCCATGCTCCCCTGGTAACCTGACAATTGTGAGGACACATGCCATTAACAGCTCCTGGTAACCTGCTACAATTGTGAGGACACATGCATTTAACAGAGCCCCTGGTAACCTGTGGGGCACATGCCTTTACAAGCCATCTGTGGGGGGCACATGCCTTTAACAGAGCCCCCTGGTAACCCGCTACAATTGTGGGGGCACATGCCTTAAACAGCCCCCTGGTAACCTGCTACAATTGTGGGGGCACATGCCTTTAAGAGAGCCCCCTGGTAACCCGCTACAATTGTGGGAGCACATGCCATTAACAGCCCCCTGGTAACCTGCTACAATTGTGAGGACACATGCATTAAACAGAGCCCCCTGGTAACCTGCTACAATTGTGAGGACACATGCCTTTAACAGAGCCCCCTGGTAACCTGCTACAATTGTGGGGGCACATGCCTTTAACAGAGCCCCTGGTAACCTACAATTGTGGGGACACATGCCTGTAACAGAGCCCCCTGGTAACTTACAATGGTGCTAAAGCAAAATTTCAGCGGCATTCCCCCCTCCCGACAATCTATGTAGTGCGCTTTATAAGAAAGTAGGGAAAGTTGTGCATTTTGTAAGAAAGTGTGACTTACAATATGAATGGAGAGGAACAGGGATTTGGCCCAATGATTGTAGATCACTTTATATGGATGGATAGTTACCTGACCTGGCATGTAGAAAGATGAATGAATTCTTCCATTCAGTGCGACTTGTGAGTTTTCACTTTGGAGTGAGGAGATGAGGTATCTGTATTGAGTTCACCTGATTCATACCAATATTGAGTTGTTACCGACTGGTAAGCTTAATCGGTAGAGTATCCACCTATGAGCCGTTAGATTGTTGGTTTGTTTCCGGCCGGGTAATTCTTTAAAAATGGGACCTGCTGCCTTCTCCCCTGGTACTCAGCATAAGAGATTGGGGCAGGGTAGTAAATAGTACAGGCTTGTGCACCGTATGTTGGCTGCAGCTTTGTGCCTGGATACTTTCCATTGTAAAGCGCTTTGATTACGCATTGCATGTAGAAAGCTCTATATAAGAATTGTATTTATTTCTAGTTATACCTTACCTTCCATGCTATAAATATGCAATCTGGTCACATGACCTGATTCTAATGCACTTCTAATCGACCTAGCCCAGTCCTGACCTCCATATTACCTCTATTAACCCTCACTTCTTTCAGCGCATTGTTTTCACAACATTGCTGGAACTGGTTAAATTTTCTTTGATAAATTTAACCTTTTTCTAACAATTTTCTCCTTTGCAGCTTCTACCAGGCAGGTTTTTACGCTGCTCTATCTTATCCAGTTCGCCTTTACAAGTCTTCTGAGGTAAGACGAGGTAGCCATGGGTCCGGGATTTCTTCGGTCCGACTCACAGGACTCTTCCGTGTAGCCTACACTAACTTAGAGTGTTTTTGTCTCCATCTGTACAAAGCTAGTTCGAGAGAGTCCCACTCTCGCGGCGGGTGTTTTTAGGCCCTAGAGCACCAAGTGTGCCTGTCTAGTGGACCTCTTGCCCCTTTAAGTGTTTTTCACTCTCAGCCCCGCCCTACCACGAGAAGAGCCTAGCCTTATACTATGCATTGTATTAACATGTTAGGATATCTTCAGTACAGGTTTTCATATGCATTAGGTCAATTTCTTTAATCGATGTTGACGCATGGGTATTAGGTCGACGTCGCCACAGGGTGTTCGAGGAGTCGGTTTCTTACAGCTTCAAGGAGCTACAGTTGTTACAAGAGAGCCTATATTTTATTTAACGTTACCAGTACATATCGTGTATTCGTTTTTCTCGCATATAATTAAGACAAAGTTTTCATTTTCAAGCTTAAATTTTGGGGTGTTGGAGAGACCTTGAGGGGGTCTCTCTGACATCATCTTTACAGGAGATCTAATCTTTTCTTTTTATCTGCACAGACGCCAAGTTAATCAGTGCTTCATGTTTTCCACGCTACCCCTACGCTATTAAAGAATTTATGTTCCGTGCATTTTCTCGGGTTTAAAAAAAAATTCAGATATAAATTTTTCTGATTTTTTTTCTTCATGTACTGAATTGCTGTGGCTTGCCTCTCTATGTTTGACGAAGGGTCGTAGGTACATCCCCCATAGGGGCGTCTTGGTGTAAGTGTATATGTATGCATTCATATATATATATTTTTACTTTTCAGATAAACGCCAAGAGGCGACATAAATTAATTAGTCTCAGAGTTTCTACTTACGCGAGGGCCACCTTCTTGATAGATTACTGAGTCGTGGAGGCCGGTGTTTGTAGTTTACTTTGTTAACTTTTTTCTGATTAATTCCCTGGAGGCCTCTGACTCGATAGATTACTGAGTCGGGGGAGCCACGGGTGCGGTCTATTAGACGTAAGTTACCTTACTATATTGATAAGCTAAGTGGCGTCCTAGACGTCACTTAGAATAAACCACTATAAAGAAGCGCCCCCTTCTCGATAAGATTACTGAGTTGTGGGAGGCGCATTTTTTTAGTGGGTAAATCCTTTGTACACTGCTGTGGTCCACGGTTCCGCGATAGGGACTGGTAGGGCCACGTAAAGGCGGCACCCAAAGAAGTTATACGTGAGTCACAAGTGATTTTACGGGTCCGTGACGGCTCGGTACGGGTCCATTGGACAGCTCCACGACCCGTGTTACATTCCGTACAGGTCCATTGGATGGCTCTACGGCCCGTGTTTAAAAGTCCGTTAGACGGCCGGACGGTTCCATACGACTCCGTGGCCCACGGCACCGGTGACAGGGTCCGTACAGCTCCATAGTTTTGTAACGGGATAATGTACACCGTACGATTAACCCGAAAATACACCCACCAGCTACGAAGCTACGTGATCAGGTGACAAGTGACAATCTTCACAAGAAGTATAGCACGATGATAGTTATTTTCTTTTTGGTCCTGTAACCATTAGCTATGCAGTTCCATGGCCGTGTGAACGCCATTCATAAGACTGTCCGCATTGAACGTTACAGTTTCGCAATTATTTTCACCAATATCATGACACGGAGGACAGATCCCCGAGTGTCGGTGCGTTACACACCCAAGATGTCCTGCGATGCATAGCATGTAAACGCTTCGTTAAATTATGCTCTGGTGACATCCATCTCACGTGTTACGCGTGTAGATTATGCTGTGAGTCCAAATGTTGTACTCTAGGCAGCTACTGGAATCAAGCGGCGTGGTCGGAGCACAGACTCCACCGCGATGGGCACTTTAAAAAGCGGCCGAGAGAGTGGAGAAGCAATGGTCACTCTCAGCAGGGCTTTAGATGTCGACCCCCGCAGCTGAGTAGGCGTACACTAAGACGTACCCCAGTGGTGCCAAACGCTGTGGCGGAGCCCAACCCTCCCGTCCCCCCGGTGAGGTCCCCTGAATGAGGCAGACCCCAGAGGAGAGACAGGGAATGGGATAGTGCATACAAAGGGGGACAGAATTGACATCACCAGTCCTCTTCCTCCTCTTTCTCTTCCTCATCCTCCCCTGAACCCAGGCGGAGGCGAAGGAAGCACCACAGGGGACACCCCCTCGAGGATTCCACCTTCCAGGACACACTCAAGAAAACACTTACTTTGGTGTCCTATGCGCTGGAGCGGAGGCTACCACCTCCTGCACCTCGCCCCCCCCCCCTCCCCGGCAGCTGCCATTGCCGTGGCATGGCATCCTCCCGACCCTGAGGTCTCATCGTCGGATGCCCTCGACAACTATCCCTCGGGAGAGGAAGTCGATTTTTTGGACGATTTGGAACCTCTGGACATGCCCACGGCACAGGACCAATCCCCAGAATGGGGCATTCCTCCCGCAACTCGCGTTCAAGCCGTCCCCAGTGCCGCATCAATGATGCAGACTGCACTAGATAAGACCCCCGTATCCAGGACACACCCAAGAAAACACTTACTTTGGTGTCCCAGAGGCTGGAGCGGAGGCTACCACCTCCTGCACCTCGCCCCCCGGCAGCTGTCACTGCCGCGGCATGGCATCCCTCCGACCCTAAGGTCTCGGAGGAGGATGCCCTCGACATCTATCCCTCGGGAGAGGAAGTCTGTTTTTTTGGACGATATGACCCTCCGGTGGAGACTCCAGACAGTGCCACATCAACGATGCAGACTGCATTTGATAAGACCCCCATATCCCACCGGATACGGGACGAGGTCCTCTTCCGCCACCTTCCCCCCCCCCCGCCCACACCCCCAGTGGAGGGGAGCTGGTTGCTCAGCTTATTGTCTTCCTAGAACGGGAAATCAAGCTGGATATTGCAGAAGCACCTCTCGTAGAGGCTGGCCCACAATCTCAGCGTAGACGGCTCAGCTCAGCTCCGAGGGATACTAAGCCAATGGCTAGACAATTTCCCATTGATGCCTCCCTGGTGACCAGGGTTCAATATTGGGCCAGGGCTCTGGACAAAGATGTTGACAAGGCCACGTGTGTCCAACCAGCTGCCTATCAGATGCTCATAAACATCTCCGTGATCCCGGAAGGAGTGTGGCAACTTCTCCATCAGCCGGCGAGCGGCACCGCTGTGGTGTCCAGCTCTGTGACCAGGGCTAAGAAATTTCTTAACCCTGTGGTCCAGCGGAGGCAAGATTCCCTAACAGCTGTTGACCGGGCTGTACAGCAAGCTTTTAAATACCAAGCCCTTGCCTTATGGGTGACAGAGGGCTTGGACTCGGTTTTGCATATGCATCTACCAGCCGACGTCCTTACAAAGACTGCGCCTTTGTTAACTGGACTCACAGATTTGCTCGAGGGAGTTACGTACACATTCGGGGCGTTACCCTTCGGGCTATCGACTGCCCCCAGGATTTTCACCCAGATAACGAGAGTTCTAGTAGCCTTCCTACGAAAGGAAGGCATCAGAATCTTTGTGTACCTAGACGACCGGCTGATCATTGCGGAACACACGAACATAGTCATAAGAGTGGCACAGGACTTAGGGTGGGTGATCAACCTCGCCAAGTCCAATCTAGTTCCTTCTCAGACTCCTACTTTTCTGGGAGCAGTCCTGGATTTTACTCAAGGTCGTATACGACTGACGGAGGAGCAGATCCTAGCCGTGAGCTGACATCCTTCTCTCGCTACCAGCATCGCCAGCAAGAGCTTGACTGGTATTCTTAGGATACCTAGCCAGCCTAGTAAATGTAGTCCTTATGTGCAAGTTTTACATGCGGGATCTACAATTTCATCTACTAGATCATTTCATACCATCCAGAAGAGACCTGTGTCCTTGTCCCCCGTACGCAGGCAGTTGTCCCCCACATTTGGTGGTGGTGCGTCCACTCTCACCTGTCACAGGGAGCGATTTTTCCACCAGTGAGACCTTCAGTGTCAGTGGTGACTGATGCGTCTTTAATGGGGTGGGCGGCGCATTTAGCATGGTTCCAAGTCGCAGGATTTTGAACAGACACTTGGTGCGGTCAGCACATCAATCTGTTGGAACTAGAGGCAGTACGCTGGGCTCTTGTTCATTTCCTACCACGGGTACAGATCGGGACTGTTCTCATACGCACTAACAACACCACGATAGTGGCATTAATCAACAGACAGGGAGGCATGAGATCCAGGAGTCTTTGGATTCTAGCCAAGTCCCTTCTGTCTTGGTGCATGACGAACAAGGTCACACTTCAGGCGGTCCACCTGCCAGACAAGGCAAACACGATCGCAGATCTGTTATCTCCATGCCCAAACCGACCACCTGGCTCTTCTTACCTAGTCCTAAGCCCATCACCATTTCCAACAACCCAATCACACCCAATACCCACACCACCTCCACCTCCACTTCTCTCCTCAACCCCCTTCCTACTCTAAAGCCCCTACCCTACACCAACTCCACTAATACCTTCATACATCAAGCTAAAACCAGCCAAGCAAACAACCAACAAATCAACCAGCAAACAACCAACAAAAAACAACCAATCAACAAACAACCTATCAACAAACCAATCAACAAACAACCCACCTCCCAAACCCACACTGGAAGAGAGTATGGATTGTTGACATTACGAACACACCGATCATACTTCTCGTCAATTTTCAAAAACAATCGCTCCCAAAGAAACAAATCCAAAAGAAAAAACAAGCGAACTCAGACCCAGCAGATCTTCCTCCAGATAACCCCCGCCTCCTTTATGGCATACACCACAATCAATTACAATAACACCCACAACATCATACAATGGAACATTAGGAGCCTTAAGGCCAATTCTGAAGAAATCGACCTTCTGGCCTACCTTCAACCCGGTCGTCTTCTGCCTACAAGAAACTTTCTTGAAAACCACCATTACCATTACTCCCTTAACAACTTGCTTGCTATCACAAACATCAAGTGGCTGGCGGCGATGAAGGGACTTTGGTCTCCCCGTGGAGAATGGTTAACAGCTTCCACGGCAGAGTAGGCAAATCTTCCATCTCCCATCTCTCTTGGAATGGAGACCTTCTCACCGCAAAAAAAGACATCGTTGACCACCTCGCGCCTCTTTCAGCAACATCTACTCCAATGCTTTCAAAATCAAAAAAGCTGCGTGAAAGCCCGGAGAATCACTTTTCCCTCTGACAACTCCAAAAGCTACAACACCCTCTCACCCTTTCTGAATTAAACCAAGCCATCAGCGACGCTGGCTGCACCTCCAGGCCCCACATAATAGGCCCTATCAGTTTCTGAAACACCAATCCTTTGCAAAAAGGAACACCTCATTCTGCCATATTTTTTGACTCGAGAAAGCTTCTGACACTACTTGGAAATACGGTATTGTTCTCGGAAACTTCACACCATTGGCCTCAGAGGCCACCTCCTCCCATCTTTATTCAAACTCCTCTCGCGGGTGCAGTTCCAAGTTCGATTTGCACACCCTCTGCCGTACTCTCAAGAAGAGGCCCCCAAGGCCCATCCTCCCACTCGCGGGTGAGCAAATGACATCGGGACTTTGGCCCCATATCAAACGTCTCTACGTGGCTCAATCAGCTGCAAGTCTGGAGCAACAATAACGGTTTTAGATTCTCCAAAGACAAGACAGTCTGCATGCACTTTGTCATTTCAACAACCTCCACCCAACCCGAACTTTGTGCTCAATGGGAATCGTGATCCCTAAAGTTGAAAACACAAAGTTCCTTGGTCTAACTCTAGACCCCAAGCTCACCTCAAGCCACATCACCAACCTGAAACTAAATTGCACCGAGCTCCCTCAACCTCCTCCGACTGCTCTCAACACTACCATGCTCTCCTCAAAATTTTCAGGCTCACCATTCGTGCCAAAGCTTGACTATGGCAATATTGTTTACTGTGTCCTCACAACTCATACCTCAACCACATTAACACCATCCAAAATGAAGCCCTCAGGCTTTGTCTAGGAGCCTACAGGACCTCCCCAATCACTAGCCTTCATGTTGAAGCCAACGAACCCCCTTTCTACTAGATGTAAAAGCTTAGCCTCTCCTATGCTTTTAGAGTCCTCACCAACACCCAGAACCCTGTTTACAACCTCATTAGGTACCCCAATTTCTCCTCCCTCTTTGATAGGACTAAAACCCTATCGCCCCCTTCAGCTTACGCATTAAATCAGACCTCTTTCAACTTGGCATCAACCCCGCCACTCTAAAGCACCTATTCCTGGCCCACTTTTCCGCCTTTGGGCCACCCCTTCCTTCTGTCCACCTAGACCTCTCCACTTATAACAAAACTCAAACTCACCCTAATCTCTTCATCAATCTCCACAACCAAATCAAAGACCAACTCTCAAATTACACCTCCATCTATACTGATGGCTCCAAGGAAGGCAACAAGACAGCTGCTGCTGCCATCATCCAAGACATCACCCTCAGTAGCAGACTTCCTGACCACTCATCCATCTTTTCAGCCGAGGCTAAATTCTCCTCGCCCTCAACTTTATGTCCTCCTCTTAGTCACTTTGCCATTTTCTCTGACTCAAAGGCTGTTCTTACTTCATTACTCAATCTTAAATGGGATAACCTCACCTGCCACCTCCTCCTCCGGAAACTCTTTTCTCCCACCCTCTGCAGGAAAAGTGTTCTTTTCTTCTGGATACCCAGCCATGTTGGCATCCCTGGCAATGACAGGGCTGATACAGCCGCTCCTCCTCCCTTCCCCTTTTCCCAAAACCCTCTCTGACATCAAACCGCTTTATCGCTTCTCTTGTTCGTGACCGCTGGCAAACCTTATGGAACTTCCAAATTGATAACAAACTCCATGTTATCCAGCCCACAATCCCGATCAAATCCACCATCAACAACCTTTCTCAGTATCGACAACGTTCATATTACCCGTCTTAGAATTGGTCACACCCACCTCACTCACTCCCACCTCCTTATTGGTTCCCCAACCCCTCTGTAACAATTGCCACTGCATCCTTACAATCCAACACGGCTTGCCCCCTGTACAACCTTCCCAGAGCTTCTCTACGCTCCCCACAACTCAATTGCTGAGTTCTTCCAAAAATCCTCCAGATAAAATAGTCTCCTTCCTTCAGCATGCATCCCTCTACAACCATATTTAATCCTCCTCTTCCACCCCCTCTCTACTCTGTTTTTAGTTTTACCATGCACCTCCTCTCTCGATCACAGCTTTCTGGCTTTTGTTCTTGAATTTCTCTCATTCTTCCCTGGTCTCTTTCACCCTCTAAAATGATTCTGACCTCTCAGGCTTTGACCTGGTCGTGGTGCCGTTAAGACCATCAAACAAACAAACAAACAAACAATCAGGTACTCACTTAGGGCACACCTTCTCACCGGTGATGTACTGGGCAAGGTGATGTACGATCAGTGTCCCATATTTCTTCTGGTAGCTCCCAACTGGCCCGGCTAACTGTGGTTCCCTCAGCTGCTAAATCTTGTCGCAGGTTTTCCGTACAAGCTTTCAGTCACGGACGACTTAAGTCTCAATCCTGGGCTCTGGCAAACTGCACCACAATCCAAGAGCACTCCATTTGACTGTGTGGCCTCTATCCGCGGATCTCTTGTGTCCAGGGTCTTTCGGAGGCAGCTGCCCAAATGTCAGCCCAAAGCCGAAGGTCTTCCACTTTTGGGATGTATTGCTTCCAGACTCTGAATGTTTCGAGACTGGTGCAAGGATAGAACGCTTTCTCCGCATACGGCGCCTCTTGGTGACATAGCGGATTTTTTGTTGGTCGAGTTTAACCTGAATAAATCCATCAATACTTGAGGGGTTCAGGACAGCCATAGCAGCTATCCACCAGGGCTTTCTAGATGGCTCTACCGTCAAGGACGCACAGCCTCTGGAAAGATTGATTAAAGGAATGTTCTTACAAAGACCTTCAGTTCGGAACCTAGCTCCCCCTTGGGATATGCAGGTGGTTCTCGAGACATTAGCACGGGCTCCGTTTGAGCCTTTGCCAGAATGTCCACTCAAGGAACTGACGATCAAAACGGTATTTTTACTCTCCGCGGCCTCTGCTAGACGCAGAGGCGCCATTCACGCTCTTTCGCTCAAAGAGGGCCGTATTCGCTTTGATTCGGGGGGCGTTCGACTCGTTCCCGACCCGGCCTCCTTAGCCAAGAATCAGACAGAGTTTTTACCGGAACCTATTTTCCTTCCGTCGCTTGCTACGTTTTCTGACATGGCAGAGGACAAGGCCTGGTGCCCCGTTCGATGTCTCAAACACTATATTAAACGTACGCAATCCTTTCAGAACGACGTCACCGCCTTATCTGTGTCCTTACAAAAGCTGCATCGCACCATCTCGCATAATACGATTTCACATTGGATTGTTCAGACAATCACGTACAATAAATCTGCGTTATTCACGGAACGCTCGGTTAAGGCACATCAGGTACGAGGCATAGCTACATTAATTGCGCTTTTTAGTGGGGTTTCCCTCAACGAGATTCTTCGTGCTGCAAGAAAACACCAGCCACGTTCGTCTCCGCATATCTGAAGGATATACCAGACTATCAAGGTGGAGTTGCATGGGCCGTTTTTTCAAGAGGAGGACCACCCCTTTCTTGAGGTGAATATTCTTGTTGTCAATTATTCACGTTCTCTCGTTCTGTTAAAGTTATTACGTTAAATTTCTTAACATCTGAATCTCTCACTAACGAATTTCAGCCGCTGTCCTGGCACGTTTAATTTGTTTCTTTTTACTAACAAAAATTTTGGCCATTGTTCAGGCTCTTTTTATTTTGTTTATTCCTACTAACAAAATTTTGCCGTTGTTTTGGCGATTGTTCTTTCGTTATTTTACTAACGAATTTTGCCGATCTTCGGCACCTTGTATTTCTTTTATATTTTACTAACACAGTTTTGCCGCGGTGCTGGCAGCTTCTGCTTAGTTTAACTTTACAGACGGTTTGATCCCTAAACTGCTTCGGTCCTCTGTTGAACCTGGTTAGTTTCGTCCTGGCGTTTTGAGCATTGTTTACAGTTTGATTCTCTTCACTAACGGATTATGTTCGCATGTTTTCGCGATGATTAACCTTTGTTCTGTAGACGTTTTACCTCGCTTATTCTCAACAGAGTGCTCTCTGTTCTCTTGTCATAACTAGCAGTGGGTTACTATTTTTGATAGTTCCTATTCAGAGGTCTTTCATCCTTAAGAGGAGAAGGAATTTCGTCCTTTAAGCAGGAAAAGACTTTTAGTACCAGCGAATTTTAGTACTAGCCTTTACAAAATTGTGCTGCGACCTGAACTCCCTTCCTTCCTATCCTCGGTTGCAATCTGATTGCATATTTATAGCATGGAAGGTAAGGTGTAAGTAGAAGTAAAATTACCCCGCTAAGCGTAGCGGGGATATTTACGAGAGTTATACTTACCTATTATGCATCCCGACCCGCCTCCCCTCTCGTTCAGGCCTCGGTGGAATGTTAAGTGAGAGTTAGTAGAGGTTATATGGAGGTCAGGACTGGGCTGGTAACTACGTTTTTAAGGTCGGTTAGAAGTGCGTTAGAATCATGTCATGTGACCAGATTGCATATCTATAGCATGGAAGGCAAGTATAACTCTCGTAAATATCCCCACTATGCTTAGCAGGGTGAATAATTATTATTGAGTCTCATTTAATTTTTGTCTCTTGCAGAGTTACTTTGAGGACAACATTGATGATGACAAGTACTGTGGCCACCTGTACGGTCTTGGTTCAGCATACATGCAGAATGGTACCTACCAAGAAGATGGTAGCCCACCCACAACCACCACGTAGCACAGGCTCTCATCACATCATGTTTTGTACATTTGTTTTTAAAATTTCTAGGGACTTGTTTCTTTTCTTGATTCATTGGCATGTCCTGGTGTAGGTGGTGCACATTCAGTCCTCAAGGACGTCATTTATAGGTGGTTAATTCCACCATTTAAGTATTAGCTCAGGGGTCAAGCAAGTCTACCTTATATAACAGAGGACTTCAAAGGTAACAAAGAAGTGAAGAAAGCATTCCAAAATCTTATTCCGTTAAGGATATATTTAAATTTAAAGTTTGTTTTCATCGTGTAGAAAGGACTGAAATGTGATGTCACTGCCTCAGATTCCTGAAAGTCTTTATGTATGCTATCATATTTTGTCCTGCACTTTTGTTACTTAAAAACCCATGGGATGTGTCAAAAAAAGTAGTAAAACTGAGTCTAGGAAAGGTATTTATAATATACCACCTGAAGAAAGTTCAAGGATAAATAATTTAAATAGTGAAAAATTTACTAAACTTTCTTTAAAATACATTAACAATTGCTAAGAATGTGAGGATAAAGATGCCAACTTTACATAGTAGACTTACCATACCAGTCATTTCTACACAGATAAGATGAGAGATTTAAACTTTAGTATCTCTTTAACCGAATAAGATTTTTCAACACTTTCTTCACCATTTTTTTTTTATTAAGTCCTCTTTTACATAAGATGGATATGCTTGACCCCTGAACTAATCCTTTAATCTTCAGCTGATCTCCACTTTAGTATGATCCACTATTTTATCTGATCATACGGAAGCTGATAAAACTGCCATGGATTTCAAAGTATCGTCTCCTGTTCATTTTGTTACATCAGGAACATTTCAGAAACGAAAGGAAAAGAACTAATTAAACCCTTATCCCTGTTGTGGATTGGTAACTAATATGATTCTATTTCAGTCTGGTTTAAAATCAACTCACACTGGTGGGTAAGGGTGCAATGCGTTTCTTACTTTTTGTACAAACCTTGTTTTACTATTGTTGCATTTCTTTTTTTCCCTCTCATTTTGTGTTCCATCTTTTGAAAGTGGTTTTTCTGACATGAAATTTGTACCAAACTGTATATTTATTACCTGTCCCAAATGGTGCTTTAATAGACATACATAGCAGGTCATCCCAATGACCATCGCTCAACCTCAATATCATTCCTCAACCTTAACTAACCCTGATGATCATTTCTCAATCACATTGTCAGAACTCGATTAAAGGTAAATGGACGTGTAGCGGCAATATTAACCTACTTTAAAATCCATCAAAAACCATAGTAGCAACAAATTTCATCAAAATCTGTTTAACGACCATTTTACAGTGTTTTTAGATCTCAGGCATCAATTTGCATATACTATGCAAATTTTGTGATGTATTCCAGGATATTTTCTTTTGTTGATCCTTTTGGGGTTTTTTAACCAAGATTTGGGAAAGAAATTACATGAAAGATTTTTGGACTGTTCATGCATCACAAATTTCACATGAATTCAAAACTGATCAATCTTTGATCAGCCAGAACTAAAAAACTAGGTCGTGCATCCCAAATTTTGCATTGATTAAAAACTGATCACAATGTGATCAGCCATGTCCCAAAAACTAGGTCGTGCATCCCAAATTTAGCATGGATTAAAAACTGACCGCAATGTGATCAGCCATGTCCCAAAAACTAAGTGCTTTATTCAAAAACTGGTCTGCTCGGGTTTCAATACTCTATCAACCAATATAGAAATTGCTGCCTGTCCATAGACCTTTGACCATGCCAAGCAGGCGGTTCGATGTCCCCTACCCAGGGGGCATTATTTTAACCCGACTACAGGGTCTGGCTGTACATCTTTCCTTGTCTGAAAGATTTTTACATGGCGGCCTCTCATTCCGTAGAAATTCGACATGTTTTATTGAAAAATTGAATTTGCGTACAAAAAGATTAGGAGATGCATTTTCTTGCCCATGTTTTCTCTGCAGAAGAGATGAATTTTTTTAATCAAATCTATTGGTTTACTTTACTTTTTAACACTGACTTTTTATCTCAAAAAGCCCTTTGCTGAAATATATGAGCTAGTGCATAGTAATTAATGTCATGTAGTATCGAGGAATGCTATTATTCGAGTTAAGGTTTCGTGTAGAGTTTTAATAACAGTGCACATAGAAAATGTTAACTTTTGTTAAGGAATATTCATGAATATTCATTTTTATATATAAGATAGAGGACTATTGCAGAAACAAATTGGTGTAAAGCCATGTAGATATCCTATTCCGTGTAGGAGTTATAGCATCATAAAGATTTCACTAATGAGTTCAAAAGTGACCTCACAGTGTAAAGTGTGATGTCAGAATTGCAGATCCAATAAAAATTCTAAATGTATTTTGAAAAATGATATACAATTTTTCTTTCATTTAGAGTGTAAGGTATATGAGCAGATGGGGAAAGCATGTTTTTGTTCAGTTATACCCCATACCAATAAATAGACAAAAAGTTTTCTCCTAGTATTGAGAAAGAAGCAATAAAGTTTTTAAGAAATACATTAAAAATTGCATCTGCAATTATGACATCACACTTTACGCAGTAATGTCACTTATCACTTTAACAAACGTGTGAAATCTTTGAAATATGATAACTCCAAAATAGATTAAGATACCAGAATGTTATTTTTTTTCACCAGTTAGTTTCTTTAATAGTTCTATCTTATAAATGATAATTTATGGGAAACGGTCCTTGAAAAGGAAGGATAGTATTGATATGTTAGAAAGCTGACAAAAGTCCAGTTCCTAGATGTTAGTTAAAAGTGATGGTTTTTCGGGTTCCTACTCTGTACACACCTTCTTTACTTCTTTTTACTAAGTTGATATCGGATTACCAAAGGAACTAAAAAGTATATTTCTGTCCCCTCGATTAAATATTGTTTGACACGTTTCATCTGAACTCGCTGAGGCTGGAAACAAAAGAAGTGTCAGGGACTCCAAGCTTATCCATCATCATTCATGACTGCATCAAAAATATCCAGGTCATATTTGTAGAAATGAACATAAGCACCGTGTCATGTACCCTCGATTATCTGCTTGTTCAGTAGTTCTTCTTGAAAAAAGGAAAGTTCAAGATACGTAGCCTTGCCCCTGATTCTGCTAAAAAAAAACAAGTGGATGACTTTCAAGTTACAGGCACCAGAAGCTTTTTGTGCCTGTAAAGGAATCTAGATTTTATCATTAACATCCTGATGGAAGGGCAGCTAGTAATTACTTGTGCAAAATTAACTATTTTCAGAATGTGCAATAAATGTGATCAAATTTTTATCAGAAACTTTAGTGCCTAAGAGTGGACCAGATTAAGATCATAGTGCAAATACTTCTGTGATTTAGTTATAGGGTTTTTATACTTCATTTGTGATATTGTTTGTACTACTCGTGACCACTCTAGATTCAGATGAATGTTCTGCTATTTATACGATGCTTGATTCAGGGTTCTTGTCAAGTCCAACAGTAGGTGAATACCGCCATCCACGTCAGCTTTAAAAGAACCCATTGAGCTTCTAAGGGCTCTGCATGAAACGCTTAATGCCGTCCAACTCATTTTGCTGGAGCTGTGGCGAACATTTCTGTCATCAAAAACAAACGTTCAAAAGTTGCATATTAAGTTTGATTGACATGAATATTGGTTAGTACCCAAGGGCCCATATGCTACTTGGATGTTATGTTCTTGTGGAATCCAGGGATTGCACCCTAGTTCTCTGTTGTTATTAAATCTTTGAAACACTTCCTTACCATTGTTGAAACCTGTACTAAATGTTCTGCTTCAAAGATTTCCATTAAATTATCAGTGCAATGAATGATCAGCATCACATAACATTTGAAAATGCAATTAAAAAGATTTTAATAATATCTCCCCATTGGTCTGAGGAATGGAATTCAGGTGCTTGTGTTGCTACACAATTTTGAATGTCACAACCAATGCTTCAGCTAAATGTATTTTGAATTCGAGCTCATATTGGTCCCGATTCTTTCGTATTTCATTAAAAGTTGATTTGTGGATAATGTAAAATCGAGTTTTAAGTGCCAAACATTGGAATGGAGTAACGGGTGTAACTCCCCTTTTTTCTTGCCGATTGAGGGATGTTTTAATCGCTGTTTATTGGTCCATGTAATTCTGTTATTGTGGTCTCTTCCGTGTTCTTTTTATTCAAACTTATGCATTTTTGTTTTCAATATTTCATTGTCTGAAAAATCATTTTCTTTATTTCAACTGTAAATATATGAAGACAGCATATATTGATTGTATTATTGTCCTTGATTGGGTAAGGACCATGCAAATTACAGATTGTGCTATTGATTGTGTAATGTAGATGAATCCAAGGGGTCTTACAAAGTTCAAGGACCCCCAGGAATCTTTAATTCACTCTACAACTATATTTAGTCTTCCTTTCCCATGCCCCCTCCATTTTTATTTTTACCTATTGCACTTCCTCTAGATCCCAGCTTTCTGGCTTTAAGTTCTCATGTTTCTCTCAATCTCCCCCTGTTTTTCTTTACTTCCTACCTCTGGAATGATTTAACCTCTCAGGCACAATTTGACCCTTGCTGTCGTGGTGCCGTTAAGCCCTCATCAAACAAACTTCCTCTAATGACCATAGCTTTATATCTAACGACTCTCAACCTTTTTTCAGATAATTCCTCTTACCTTTTTTCTACCTATGATATAATCTAACCTCTCAGGCACAATTTGACCCTTGCTGTTGTGGTGCCATTAAGCCTCACCAAACCAACTTACTACTGAACCTACCAGTCAGTCACAAGAGTTGCATGGAATTAACTGGAGACAAGGGACAATAAGCAGTTATTAGAACCACTGCATTAAATTTCTGGGAAGAAAAAAAATCACACTAAATAAACTATTCCACAGTAGTCTATTTCTGCCAAATCATCACCATATGTGCATGGTACAATGTTTGAATATTGCAATGATTTTCACAGATCTTTACTTTACTAACAGGGACAGTGGGGATGTGAGCTAATGCGGTTTAACTGAAAGAAATATGTATGAGTTTAACAGTATACAAAGGCAAAACAGATTGGGGGGATTGACTTAAAGGTATTTTTTGTGAAAGTTGTTGTCAATAATCAACCATAGGGGTTATTAGTGTTAGGCTGCATAGAAGAAAAAAAACTTTTCTTGTATTTTGACCTTTATTTAAAAACACTTGCATTCCTGGTCATTAAACTCTTTTAAATTGACAAGATAAATTTGTTAGCAATCCATTCTATGCAAAAAAAATCAAAACTTTCTTCCTTGGGTGTGAAATCACAGAAAATTTGATGCTATGTTGAGAGCCATGTTAGACTTCAAACAGTTGTTTGATTAACAGCCTCTATGAAATTCATTGACATAACTAATTAATGAATGAGTACATAACTGTCAATATATATATTTGGAAGGGTATTTTGACCCCATATTTCGGTTTGTTCATGATCAAATGTTAATAGTTAACGACTGGAATTTCATTTTTAAGGCCTCAAAAAGTGTCTCAAATTTTCCCAGATTTTGAATATTTGTGGATATTTTTGTGGATGTGGTGTTGATTGTTCACAAATTTTCCTTGCTATTTTTAAGTTTCATGACCAGGGATGCGAGAGTTTTTAAAAAAGAATCAAAATTCAACATGGTTTTTCCTATGCAGCCTCAACACTAATGACCCATATGGTTGCCATTTCAAGTATGGCCTATAAGACAACTGATCAATAAGAATAATACTGATGACAATTTATTTGCAGAAATAAAAGTGGATTTACATCTTCACAGGACAATGGTGATATGTGAAATGTTATTTTCAACATTTCACAAAAGTAAAGATGACCATTACCCTTGTGCTCCAGCCTCCGAGTAACACCCCTCACCACTTCCCAAATTTCACAACAAGATTGCATTCTCTGCTAGTGTGCATCTTGAAAATTTAACAAGTTTTGTTCTAGGTAGGAAACCCATCAGATATGCCTAAAAAATGGCTACCTCTCCGTGGATCACACATTCCAGCATTCAGTTGGGCAACCAGGCCTCCCAGCATTCCCTTGAGCATACAGGCAAAACACCTGCCCTTAAGGCTTTCTTTGTAAGCAAGCCTTGCATTTCATCACATATAGCGAACTAATACAGTATAGAACTCATCTTTAAAATGATCATGGGGCAATATCTTAGGAGAAAAGGTCCATCAATCATTCACAATTAATGCACACATCACCTCAGGCATATGATACAATAATATTTTTATCACCAGTTTGCAAACAAATTTCTCCCCAAGACACCTAATATGGATGAGTGATTTCAATCCCAAAAGTGCCCTGATTACTCATCACTGGCTTTCTGTAATCTTATTTACACAAATAACCTTGGGCTATTGGCTGTGGTGTGCATGGGAAATGGCAGATAAACAAATTGTTTGGAGAAGAAACAATACGCTGAACAGGAAGTCAGGTTGGTAATTGTCATACCTGAGTTTTCAGGATTAAGTCGGGTGTGAATAGGCTTAAAGAGAAACTTTTCGGCATGATTGTCAATATCCTATACTGTAACTGTTATAATCATAAAGAAAGAAAGTCACTCCCTTCAGCTGCATCAAAGTTCCACCTGTCCATCTTTAATCAGATGTTATCTTCCCTTATAAATACAAAAAATGATCCTCACAATAGATTCCTTGCACAAGCCCATCATCATCTGCATTGGTAAATTTTAAGCAGGTGCTTGCAAAATGAATGCAATGGAAATCCTACAACATTGAAGTAATCCCCCTGGATGGATTGGACTAAGGTTCCCCCAAGTGCCTGGATGCCATAGGCTCCTGCTTTATCCCTGCAAAGAGAACAACAAAAGTATTTGAACTAACATTTGAAACATAAGAGATGAGTTTTGAAATAATCTTAAAAGTTGAACCCTAGTTCTATTTTAAAACAAAGAATTATTTGCTATAATCATATTTCATTTGAAGATAGATAAGATGTCCAGAAATTATTAATTTAAAAATATTTTAAACAATTTTCTGAAAGAATATACAAACATAAGAAATAAGCAAATCCTGTTCTTGGTCTTTGATAGTTTTATCTGGCAAATATAAGTCATATATATCCTTCTAATCATGCACGTTCTCAACTTGTTTGTATTCAGGGATTGTTTTGATGGGTTTTGTTTGTCACATGACACTGGTTTTGCCATGTGATTGGCCCATGGCCTGAAGCTGTTGTAAAATGATGGCCCTTCCAAAACTTTAATTAAGTACCCTTGCTCTAGTCTTATTTTTTAAGAAATCTTTGAAAACTACTGATTCTAGATTATGGGAAAGGACTTTACTAATCAGTTTTTCATTAAAAATTTTTAAAGCAAATAAAATAAGAAATCACAATGAAGTGAAAAAGTTTTTAACTAAGTATCTCTGGTCTTTCAGCCCTTAGCCAAGATTAAATTGTCCCTGTTTTGGAAGGTTTCCCATGTAATAATAAAATGATAATGAGTAGGACACATGATAACAATTCACGTCCGTTAATTGACACAAAACAAAAATAGGAATAGACTCCATGATACAAATAACTATATAAAAATACGCATCATCCAAGCAGGGTTACTAGTATACCAGTATTATCTTATATCCAAGTACGAAGAAAAATCATTTTTAAAAGCATGTATTTCTTAAAAAGTAGAAATAACTGGCAAACTTGAATACATACAGATGTTTGCATGCTGAAAAATTCTCTTTAAGACTACCCGTACCCGACATCTAGGTTAATCCTGAAAACTCAGGTATGACAATTACCAACCCAACTCCATGTTCAGTGTATTGTTTCCACTCCAAACAATGATCATTTATCTGCCATCCCCATGCACACCACAGTCAAGTAGCCCAAGGTTATTTGTGTGTATAGGATCACAGAAAGCCAGTGCTGAGTAATCAGCACACGAGTGATTGAAATCACTCATCCGTGTTAGGTGTCTTAGAGGGAGAAATTTGTTTGCAAACTGGTGATAGAAATAGCTGTGTATCATATGCCCGAGGTGATGTGTGCATTAACTGTGAATGATTGACGGACCATTTCTCCTAAGGAACGATATTGCTTCATGTTTGACCTGTTTATTCAGTCAGATCATGTCCTACAGCAAAATAAACATGAAAGTTAAGTATGAAGGTAGTAAAGACCACCAATTTTAAACAATTAGTTTTTATTTCTTCTCTGAATAGAATCAATTATATACTTACAGGGGCTCTCCAGTATCTATGTAGCCTTGGATTATTTCTGGTGTTAGATTCCCAAAAGTTACTTCTGTGGTTTCATGAAATTTTGTTACTGCCAAAGAGTGAGAACAAATAGTCTGCATAAATGGGTGGGGTACTTCCAATGGGTTGATCTTTTTTTTGTGCTCAGTGGCGGTACCAGGATTTTGATGAAAGGGGCAGCATTGTCTCATGGTAAGGGGAATATGCATTAATTCATTTTCTGCATGTACAAAATATGTTGCCCCTACAAGATGTATGGAGACAAGCAGGGGGAAAGAATCTCGTAGGGGGAAATGCATCCTCCCTAGCACCGCCACTGCTTTACCAAATAATGCAAACACAACATGAGATATTAGAGAAAAACAGTTTTTTGAGGTTATAAAAGCATACAGGAATTTCACTTTGTGGCCTTTAAATTGTTTAAACATTTTTATTTTGACACCTCTGGTCTTGAAATTTTGGCTCAAACAAGATGTTATCTTCAATTCTCAAGCTTTTATTTTGTTAAATGTAAATCAATGTAATTTTGTAATTACAGCTTTTTATGTTTTTAGAGATTTTTGGAGATACTCCATGGTGTCAGGCATTTTCTTTCATGATCAAACTGCCCATCGTGCATGAATATTCATCAGGTAATTAACTAGCAGATTACTATGATATACGATCCACTGCTTATTTGAAACATTGAGATACAATATGGAAATTCCTTAAATCTTTATCTCAATAGATACTGTTTCCAGTAATGATACTTATTCTTGTTCCAATTGCAAGTGCAACTTTGTATGAAACTTTCATAGAAAATTAACTTCTATAGACGGGTAACTTGAGCTTAATTTGACTTGAGCTCTACTAAAAGAAAATATGCTACAAAACATGAAATTAGTCAACATTTTCATTAAAATTGGTGAAATATTGACCAGTTTACATCATTTTTAATTTTTAGGCTTTGCTGTAATAAGCAATGGAAATTTTATATGAATTTTGTGACATAGCAACCATAAAACCTATCAGTCTCCTTATGTTAAGTTGATAACTTATTGTTTTTCAAATCTCCACCAATGCTTTTCGAATGGGAGCAGTTGAGTATAACAAAGAAGTTTTGAACTTGATCTCCATCATATATCCTGGCTCAATCAAAGTATAAGATAAGATAAGATCAATTTTTTTCGTCCACAACAAAATATGGAAATTTGTCGCCCTGTGGCAAAATGTAAAGATACAAAAAACAAAAAAAACAAATATAAAAGCTATAAACATAAAAGTTACAGCAAAGTGATATAAAAAAAAAAACCCAGTAAATCAGGAAAAACAAAAATCTTGGCAAATATTAGCAAATGGTAAAACACAATAACGTCAAAGATGTAAAAATATATATAGGCCCACATACATACATATATATATATACACATACATACACATATATACACCCACATACTTACATATACACACACACATATATATACACACACATATGCATACACACATACATATACATATATAAATATAAAAATTTGACTTAAAATATAAAAACTTAAACTATCGGACCGCTTTCAAGTTGAACAGGGAAATAGAGTTGGGTACAAATGAAAATTCCAATCTGTTATGCTAGGACCGTGGCATACAAAGTCTTTTCCGTGAAGGGCAGAAAATATATAGTGGGAAGAGCGAATGTGTGTTGTCATTCAATATTTTAGTTATTTTTCAGTGCATCATGTTATTGTAGAGATCAGAGATGGACTTCAGACATATGTCATCACCAAAAACATGGCTTGTGGCCCTTACGATCTTCTCCAATTTATTAGTTAAATCTTTTGTAAGCAGCCCAAATATACAGATAATACTGAAAGTCAACACGCTTTGTATTACTGACTGGTAAAAGAGCTTTAGAATAATATTGTCAACTTTGAAGTATTTCAGTTTTTGTAAAAAATACAACCTTTAGTACACCTTGGTTCTAGTTGCATCAGCCTGGTCTTTAAAGCTAAGTTTACGGTCAATGATAGTGCCTAGGTATTTGTAATGGTCCACCTTTTCAACAACCTCATTATTAACCCTGATTGAAGCACGATCACATGACCGCTTCATAAAATCAAACACCATCTCCTTGGTTTTTTACAACTCAATATCAGATAGTTTTGATTGCACCAAGTAACAAAATCACCAATTTCATCCTCATACGGAGCAGTAGTCTTATTATAAGGTAACCGATTATCACGGTATCGTCAGCATATTTGATAATAGCAGGAGAAACTGGTCAATTTGATGATTTTCAGTGGCTGAAATTTTGGAAGAAATATAAAGAAATGCATTAAAGGCTCTAACTACAAACAATCAATATCTTCTCAATATAAACATGGCATATTATTTTAAAGGACTAGGACTTGGACACCATTAACCTTCATCACCATCTTTCTCTTTTATTGACAACAAATCACCACAGGCTGGACACTCAAAAACTTAACTCAAAATTTAAAGGGTTGAGCATCTGCATCAGTGATGCTCTGGTTGTGATCCTGAAATGGCAGTTACTCCCACACAATGCAGATTTTCTCATCTAATTCACTGGTTGGTGCTACGTCACTTTCTGGAGAAATTTTACTTACTGGAGTGAAAACAAAGCATTGCGTTATGGCGAACGGTAAGTCCATATGTGTCTGCATGTGGTATGCAAAATCGGACAAAATATTTAGATTGCAAATTGTTAGCTAAACTCTATTTTCACTAATTAGATGCTTCGTTAGTTGGTTGTACAATCAAGTATAACAATTAATTGAAGTTTCTATCGATCTTTACGGACAATCAGACATTGTACGTTTACTGGTACACCTGCTAGGTAAGCATCTTTAACACACCGTGGATGAAATTCCGGTCAGTCGCGGAAATTTTGAATTTACCAAAAACAGTGATATATTTTTACCGAAAACTCAAAAATGCAACGCCCCATATCCCGAACCAATCATCATACATTGTCTGAAAGGTAATTTTGTGCCTTAAGTGGTTGAAATTCGGGCCTACCATGCTACATATTGCATACGATATGTAAACAAACACAGCTGATCCCTTTGTTTCACTCAAGCGGCGCGGTTACTATGTCACGGGTCACAAATCCAACCAAGTGAATTAAAAGACAAAATCAATGAAATTGATTACCTGACTGTGAAGAATTTTCATATGTTACTAAAACCACTCCCGTATGCACGAAGTGTGAGCGTCCACTTAACCTGCTCAGCATCTGAAACGCATCATCTTTGCTGCTGGGTTTCTCAAGGAACTGGTCATCAATTGTCTTCGAAATAAAAAGCAAAACAAAGGGCATTACCCCATTTAAATTTACAAAGTGACATACATCAAATGTAAATGAAGTGCACTTGTTGCTAATATCCACAATTTTTGTTCTTTTCTTTTAGGTATTTTTTTGCTTTTGACCATCATGCCTTTGATAAGGCCCATTTTCCCCACAAATTACTGAAATTGAATCATTCCTCATAACGCTTGCAATTAAGACTGGCCCACTCAAGGTTTAGTATTAAGAACACTAATAAAACAACATTTAAATGCTTCATTTCATTTTCAGTTTGTTGGTTCCTTTTATTTTGCTCAGTTTTTATATCTCACTGATGCTTTTTGTGTGATTTGGAATTTTCTTTCCCTTGCCTGACACACTCGTTACAAACAGGCAGGACAACTTTAGGCAGTGAGCTTTATTTTCAAGCGTATGATTTTTGAAAATTAAAGAGAAAAACAACTTATTTCAAAATGCTGCCTCTATTTTTTTGGAGAGTTAGGAGCAGCGGAGGAAGGCAAGCAAACAATTGTTTTAGGCATAATTCTCTGAGAATCAAGAAATTACAATTGGAATCACAATCCTCCAATCCCTGCCTGCAACATAACCAGGATTCTAGCAAGATAAGTTTGATTTCCGGGTTCCAGTGACAATCCAGGGTGACCTCCTAAACCCCCCTCCCATGAAGAACTGTTCAAATTTCCACTTCTATTGACAAATTGTCTGCTAAAAGCATTTTAAAAATATTTTATGTACAATGAGACTAGAAATTACAATGGACATTCAACTGTCAAATACAAAAAAAGTACAAACATATGCCAAAAACTCTTCTCTCTATTCACCTCAATGGGAGCGGCACATGTTCCTATGAACTACGCAACAACTTTTGTCAATATTAAATCCCCCACAAATCCCAAGAATATAGATCAGTCCTTAATAATGTTAAGTGCATATGGGGTTTATAACAAATGTGATTGGTCACTAATATTTGGACTGGTCTTCAATACACACGCCTCGGGCCCTTGGGGTGTAATATTTACTTTGTTAAAGTTTGTTTGTATGATAAGTAATGAAATTGACAAGCTGCCACCATGATTCACAAGGATTAAAATGTGAACTCATAGGGAAACTACACCTGTACCTGCATTGAAACACTCAACCCATACCTGCATCACATCCAACATGCACCACAACTCCTAAACCTCAGGCCTAACTACTGTATATCTCAGTCCTCAATTTCCACCTCTATCACAACTTCATCCCATGGTCTGTAGCTCAATCCGCAATACATATCTCGCATCACAACCCCCAAACAATAAGGCTGACTCACATCACGACCCCCAAACATGAGTCTGACTCGCATCACAACCCCCAAACATAAGGCTGACTCGCATCACAACCCCTAATCTCTATCCCTTACCCATTTGAATACTCAATACTGCAGGTATCAAAATTGAGATCTTTTATACTACGGGTATGAAAATTGACTTCTTTCATACTGCAGGTATGAAAATTGACTTCTTTTATACTGCAGGTTTAAAAATTGACTTCTTTCAAACTGCAGGTATGAAAATTGACTTCTTTCATACTGCAGGTATGAAAATTGACTTCTTTCATACTGCAGGTATGAAAATTGACTTCTTTTATACTGCAGGTTTAAAAATTGATTTCTTTCAAATGCTATCATACTGCAGGTATGAAAAGACATTGACCAAGTCAATTTTATAACCAGTTATGGTGCAGGTTTAAAAATTGAACTTCTTTCACACTGCTGCAGGTATCAAAAAAATTGACTTCTTTCATATCAAAATTGACTTCTTTCATACTGCAGGCATCAAAATGAACTTCTTTCATACTGCAGGCATCAAAATTGACTTCTTTCATATTGCAGGCATTAAAATTAACTTATTTCATACTGCAGGTATCAAAATTGACTTCTTTAATACTGCAGGCATCAAAATTGACTTCTTTCATACTGCAGGCATTAAAATTGACTTATTTCATACTGCATGTATCAAAATTGACTTCTTTCAAAGTGCAGGTATCAAAATCGACTTATTTCATACTGCAGGCATCAAAATTGACTTCTTTCATACTGCAGGTATCAAAATTGACTTCTTTCACACTGCGGGTATCAAAATTGACTTCTTTCACACTGCAGGTATCAAAATTGACTTCTTTCACACTGCGGGTATCACAATTGACTTCTTTCACACTGCGGGTATCACAATTGACTTCTTTTACACTGCAGGTATCAAAATTGACTTCTTTCACACTGCAGGTATTAAAATTGACTTCTTTCATACTGCAGGTATCAAAATTGACTACTTTCACACTGCGGGTATCACAATTGACTTCTTTCACACTGCGGGTATCAAAATTGACTTCTTTCACACTGCAAGTATCAAAATTGACTTCTTTCACACAGCAGGTATCGAAAGTGACTTCTTTCATACTGCAGATCCCACCAAAAAATCTGTCATACTGCGGGTATGGTTTTCGGTTGATTGGTTGCACACCCCAACCACTTTTATTTCCCCCACTCCCCGGTAATAACCACATGTTTTGTAACCAGTTTGGGATTGCATAAGCAATAAATGCTGTCAATGTTGTTAATCACTTTGAAAATTAAATGGACATTGTGATTATTATCATCAATTACAAATTAACATGTACATCAAACACTCTTTTATTCATGCCATCTCATCACCATTCATTTGAGATGGTAGTGCAGGTTAATAACAGACTTACTGTGGTCCCTCTCTACACTGTTAAATACACCATTCCTTTGATTTCCCAAGCTTAAAAACTTGAGCATGAAAGAGATTGAAACCTTGCTCACAATGAAAACAGACCATACACCAATCAGAATTGTCATTGAATACATTGACTACATTAATACTGCTGATTACTTCAAGCACAGCTTCATCATGGAAACACTTACCACGACTGTATCTGCCCCAATAATCAGGTCCGGGATCTTTAACTGAAAAATAAAATGACAAATAGAAAAATGTTAATGAGATAATACTGGGGAAATGAGTTAAAGGATTAGTTTAGTGGTCAACTTTATCTTATATGAAATAAAACAAAATGGTGAAGAAATTACTTTAATATCTTATTCCGTTATGGAGATATTCAAGTTTAAAGCTCTGTCTTATCTGTGTAGAAATGACTGGTGTAATAAGTCTACTATGGAAGGTTCGCACCCTCATCCTCACATTCTTAACAATTGCTAATGTATTTTTAAAAAAATTGATTAACTTTTTTACTATTTGAATTACGTTTTCCTCAAAATTTCTTCAGGTGATAAATTGTAATTAACTTGAGTAGATTCTGTTTTACTACTTTCCTGATATATCCAATGGTTTTTACATCACAAAATCATAGGACAAGATATGATAGTTTGCTTGATGAAGGCTTGATGGCTTAAATTGTGCCCAAGAGGTTAGATCATTCCAATGGAAGGAACAAAAGATAATAGGAAAATTCTGATAGAAGGACATTGGCTAATAGCGAGGAAGCTGAGACCAAAAGTGGAAGTGGAGGTGTAAAAAAAAAGGAAAAGATGAAAGTAGTTAGGGAGATGGGAAGGAGGACTAAATATGTTGTAGTTGTATGGTGAAGGAAGGAGTTATTTTATCCAAAATTATTCAGGGAGAGCTCAGCTATGGAGTTGTGAGGGGTGAAGGAAGCTCTGGGAAGGTTGTTCAGGGGGTAGGCAAGGAGGACATGGTGGATGGTGAGGGGGAAATTGCAATTATTACAGATGGGTGGGGGAGCCAGTAAGGAGGTGGGAGTGGGTGAGGTGGGTGTAGAATACACAAAGACTTTGAATTTGATGTGATGTTATGTGATTTTAGTCATTTCTACACAAATGATATTTAACTTTAAATTTAAATATCTCCTTAACCGAATAAGATTTTTGAATACTTTCTTCCCCATTTTGATTGTTGTGAAGTCCTCTTTCATATCAGATGGACATGCTTGGCCCATCAACTAATCCATTAATATCAGATCCAATAGAGGGATTTCATCATGTGACTCTAGCTCATCTGGAAGCCATTTTGCTGGGAAAGCGTCATTGCATTTCACACATCTTCCCACAGCTCAGTGGCATCACATGTACAACAATACTGCATGGTAATCTACCAACCAATTCAGCAAATTTTATTGTTTTTGTTCGCAGCTGCAATTTTACTTCATATTTTCTTAACGTTTTATATATTCACCAGGTATACGAAGAGTAACTTTTATGTGAAGGGTATCTAATTGTTCATTACACGCAGACAAATCCTACATACCTGACATTGCTCACTGCAAATCCTATACCGAAGCTTAAATGACTTTGCGTCGTACAGCAGAAACCCACTTCAAACGTCGATCAGGATCAGATGGAAATGGAGAAAACGTCTTTTTATTCCCCGGCACAAGTCTATTAGTGCAACCAATGGCACAGCAAGATTCCGGCATAATTATCTCACAAAAATTATCTTAAATAACAACATGCAAGCATTTATAAGTCTAAATAAGTGTACAGCAGATAATTGTTCTCGCCCGACAAAATGACGATGCAAACAAAGTCACGTGACCTCATATCAGCTGAAACACTCTATACAGAAAACTTAGCATAGATCTGTAAAGGAGACAAGGACAGGGAATTTCCCATCTTGAATCACCTCTTCCCCTTCATTTAACTTTCATCCCCAGCAATAAAACTCCTACAAATCATTTCATCTCACCAATGAACCTGTCTCAGTTACATAATTGACAGCTTTTTCAACTATTCACCGCAACAAAATCTGCATAAGTAAGTGGGGAAACATCCTACGCCGTAATAGTACAGTACAGTACAACTAGCTAGAGGCGCGTGCTTGTGTAGTCAATGCCATTACTGTACAAAACAAATTTCTGCACACACAGACTGAGTGACGGCAAAATGGTGAACAAAAATTGCACTTACAGGCCTGCTGCTAGCTTTGTAAATCTGATTGCTCTTACCCAGAACAATTAGTAACTAAATTTTATTTATTCCTTTTGCTAAAAACTTTAAAGATCTAAAAAAGTGCCATAAATGGATCAAAGCTTGCAGCAGGCCTCCCGAACATCTAAATGTCAATGCATTGGTAATGCATGATTGCGGATTTGAGGTTTGTTTGCCCCCACCTAGTTACTGCATTGCTATGGTGGGTGTGGCTTATTTCGTAACTCAGAGACGTTAATTTATCCCAAAGAGCCAAAGTTTAAAGGAGACGTAAATTATGTTTTTTCTTTAGTTAAAATAATAGGAATATTAATTATAAATTACCTGAAGAAATTTTGCATCTTACAAAACAATTTAACACATATTTTCTAATTTATTAAAACATTAACTCTGTCAATATAATCTTACAAAGGAGCGGCCATTTTGTTCATACCCCCTCTAAAAAATGATGTCATACATCCAGTACAGATCAGAGTATTTCTTTATAATCTAATTCAAATTTTACTTCTGAGAAATAATATTTCCTTTGCATGGGTCTATGAAATTTTAGTTGTATATGATATTAATGATTCTAGCACTTAGAACTTCATGTCAAAGCATTTTGGAAATAAAATTTCAAAGAAATTATAAACATTGAAATACATTATGTGTGCTAGCACATGGGGCAAATGATGTCATCACTGGCATGAATTCAACACAAAATTAGACAAAATGGCAGCGTCCATGTTACAACTTCAAACTTGGATAACTTGAGAATTAAATAAGATTTTATAATGGGGTTTTTGGTAGTTCGCTTATTTTTTAATTCTCTATCATATATCAAGCTAGAATATTTGACTGTTGTCTTATTTAATTGATGAATTTACCACTTTCAACCTTTCTGCAACCTCCACTGTTTTCCTCCTGGCCGTTTCAAGCACATACTCTTGAGGAGAAGTAAACTGGGATTTGTCTAGATCCTCTTTGAAGGTTGATGGCGTGATTTCAAACTTTAAGCCCTGTAGAAAGATAACAATATAAAGAAACGGTATAAAACTGATTATGAACTGATTGAAAAAAAAAAAAAATCCCCGGTCATGATTCTCTTAAATGAGAAATTGTTAGAATAATGTGAGAAAAAATCCTTTCAAATATATTCCCACCAACAATAGTTCAAAATTTTTCCACCATATGAGCAAAAAAGGACAATTTGAAAATAATTTGAAAGTCATGTTAGTTTACAACCTACAGTATATTAAATTAATTGCAACATAAGTAATTAGATAATGAATAAATAACAATCACTACATATTGTGACACATATACTTGAATCAAAATTTCAGATTTATTGATGATAAAATGCAAATTGCTGGAGTTAACTGATTTTGTTAGTAAAAAACGAGCTGGAATGTTACTTTTAAGGCCTTTTGGAATCTTTAATTTAAAGTGTCTCAAATTGTCCATATTTTCCCATATTTACATCTTTTGTATGGTGCTTTTTTGTATTTTAGGATGACTTGATGATTCCCCACCCCCCCCCGCGCTGATGACCTGAGGTTTTGAAGAAAAAGAAAAATCAGCTGACATATAACACTAACATAGGTGCCAGAAGTGGGGAAGGGGGCCATTGGCTTCCCAACTTTTCAGAATTAAGTATTTGGCCCCCAACTTTGAACTTAACAAATGTATCATTTAGACACATTATATTTTCTAATAAGCAAATTAAATCACTGGAACAAATAAATTCATTCTCATTTAGATGACCATAGACCTACAAACATACTGTACATGGCACAAATCTAGAGTTTTTGTAAGAAAAACAATCGATCTAATTGATGCGGAATCACTTCAAGTTCATCTGGCAGCAATGCTTCCATGCTTTCGATCTAATTCTTGCTGAGTTGGATCAACGTTCCACCAAAAGCAAAGGCAGTGGAAGATGTTTGATTCTAGGGGGGCATAGGACCTGAGGGGCACTTTCTAACTTTCGTATTTTCAAAGCATGTAGCACAGCAGTACAGCTTTATAGGATCAACCCTCCCGTCATTATAATGCCGTCACATACAGCAACCTAATGGAAATGACATTGGCAGTGAACACTTACAAATACACTTGTCCATGGACCATGGCACCCGGTGTTGCATAAAAGGCCTTCAACTGTTCAATGACAGATAGCCATCATTCTAAAGTTGCTGATATTTTAGCAAAGGATGTACATTATCAGCATCAGGGGGTAGGAAGGGTCCCCTCTCATGTGGAGTCAAGACCCCAATAATTTTTTGGATACAAGCAAGAAAATTACACTGGTAAATGAAGTTTCTATCAATGTTCAAGTTGTTACTAATTGGGAAATCTCCAATTTTCGGGAAATATGTACCCTTCAATTTTCAGGAAATTTGCTTCATTTTTGGGCAGCTATTTTTTCTTTTGGGGGGAGGGGCAATTCTTAAGTTATTAGGAAATTTTAATTAAAGTTTGCTCATTTTTTTGGCCAATTCTCGGGCAGGTTTTTGCGATTTCCGGGGAATCTGGCCAATTTTCTTCAACTTTTGGAAAATGTTGCAATATTTTACCTACATTCCCAAGAGTTTTACGAAATTTTCCCTTCAATTCTTTAAATATGATTTTGATAATTTCTCAATTTTACCAAACAAACAAAAAAAAGAAATCCTCTTAGGGAGTTTTGGCCCTGTTGGGTTGGCATCTTTAACTTATGATTGAATTTGTAAGAGTTGCAACATGCAGAATTTACTTGAATTTAGGATTATCTTTTAGCCCTAAATCCGCTGAAACCGCAGAGCTTCCAGGGGTTTTCCCCAGATCCCCACTAGGGCTTTGCCCCTGATTCCCACTGGTCCCTTCTGCAGGCCCCTGGACCCAATGCCAATACATGTTTCCCCCCCCCCTAAACTTGAAAAACATTCCAGCTCTGTTGAATACTAATGACCCCAATATGGTTCTTATACCACAAATATGGTGAATGTGGCCAACAATTATTACAGGTGTTCCTAGTGTTATGGCAACCTATATACTTATGTAGTAAGTATATAGGTTGCCATAAGGCTAGGAACACCTATGACAATTATGGTGAATGTGGCCTACAAAAGGGAAAAAACAAAAAACCTGCCCATCCCCAAGGTAGCAAGGTCTATACAACAGGATGTTTCAAAAACGGCAAAAATCCTTCAAGAGGACATGAACGCCAACCGAGCGTAAAAAGTATGAGTAAGAAAAACTAGTTAGCAATACAAGTGTTAGTAAGTTTAGCTTTAAAACAGTTGAGACTTGGTGCATGTACAATGTCTGGCGGTAAAGCATTCCAATCCTTTAGTGTGTGAGGGAAGAAAGAGTGTTTATATACATTCTTTTTAGCATAGGGAACCTGGAAATTAAGGTCATGATTATTTCTTGTATTAGTTCTGACGGTGGGGATAAGTTCATCTTTATTGATGGCGACAAGATTGTTATTGATTTTATATAGCATATGTAGCCAGGTGTTGTATTTTCTTGTTTTTAGCAGGGGCCAATCTATTTTATGAAGCATGTTTGTTACACTAAGATTTATAAGAGTAGTCTGCCATACAGAACCTGGCTGCTCTTCTTTGAATAGATTCAAGTGTATCCACATCGCACTGGTGATAGGGGTCCCAAACTGCTGATACGTACTCAAGTACTGGCCTGACTAGAGCTTTATAAGCAGTGGATTTAATGTTGGTGGGACAGTTTGAGAGGTTACGTTTTAATAGGCCAAGTACAGAGCTAGCTTTCTTGGTTATGTTATGTATATGTTTATTCCATCTAAGTTTATTATCAATTACAACACCTAGGTATGGGTGGGAGTTGACATGTTTTAGTGGCTGGTTGCATAAGGTATAAAGAGGTGATTTAAAGCATTCCTTAGAGGAAATTGACAAGATGTAGCATTTGGAGGGGTTGAAATTCATTTGCCATTTGTTTTGCCATTGTTCAAGTTTGTTAAGATCATCTTGGAGGATTTGTTGGTTAGAGGGGTTATCAATTGTTCTGTACACAAGGCAGTCATCAGCAAACAGTCTAACTGTGCTGTTTATATTATCAGGGATGTCATTTACATATAAAAGGAAAAGTAATGGACCCAAAACAGTACCTTGTGGTACACCGGATAAAACCTGTTTAGAATCAGAGATTTCACCATCACAGACAACACGCTGGATGTGGTTGTTGAGGAATGATGCAAACCAGGCCAGGAGATTTCCATCAATGCCTTAGGCGGAAAGCTCGGATAACAGGCACTGGTGTGGGACTTTATCAAAGGCTTTCGAGAAGTCAAGAATAGGCATAGAGACGTTACTGTTTTGGTCAATTTGTTTAGAAATATCATTTATTCTTAAGAGGAGTTGTGATTCAGTCGATCCTCTTGCACGGAAGCCATGTTTGTAAATCAGTTAAGATATTATGCTCTTCAAGGAATTTTATCAGATGTGAGTGGATTATATGCTTAAGGATTTTACTACAAACGCAGGTGAGTGAAATAGGTCTGTAATTAGCTGGGTTTTGTTTATCACCTTTTTTGAAAACGCTACATATGTTTGCTTCTTTCCACTTGTTAGGGATAGTACCATTATCGACAGAGCTTTGAAAGAGATCACTTAGAATTTCATAGAGGTCATCAGCGTGTGTTTTTGGAAACCATGGTGGTATTTGGTCAGGACCTAAGGCTTTGTTGGGGTCTAGGTTATGCAGTTGCTTTTTGACACCCTCTGGGGTAATTATAAGTTGGGTTATTTTGCTGTTGGACAGTGGTTTAGTTACAGGGATTTGGGAGGTGTTTTCTTCTGTGAAAACACTGAAAAACTGGTCATTTAGAGTGTTAGCTTTAGTTTACTGTCACTGCAGAGTTTACCATTATTTAGTAGATCGGACACACCTACAGAGTTACTTCTTAATCTTTTGATATAGGACCAGAATGCCTTTGGGTTTTCGTTAAGTGAGTTTTTAAGTTTATCACAGATGAAGGTGTTTCTAGCTTCTTTGAAGTTTTTACGGACAGCCTTCCTAAAGCTTTTATAGGTAGTCCAGTCATTGGCTTGTTGATTAGTCTTAGCTTTTTTAAACATTTTATGTTTTTTCCTGCAGAGACGGCGTTGGATACGGGTGAACCAGGGCAGATTTAGTTTAGTTGAGGTGAATTTGTGAGGCGTGTTTTTATCAATAATCAGTTCAATTTCCTCTTCAAAGAAATTCCATTTTTCATCAACATCAATGGAGTTATTGAATTGAGTATAACATTGCAGTTTGAATTTGGTCAGGTCTTCTTTTATTCGTTTTATGTTGGCTTTTTTCTTTAAATAGATTTTACGTTTAGGTAACTTTTTACGAGGAGGGGAGATATTTAGGGTCAATTCAACAATATCATGGTCACTTATACCGGGAATGACATTAGCTGAGGTAATAGCTGGTGAATTGTTAGTAAAAACAAGATCAAGGATTTTGTTATCTCTGGTGGGTGACTACACCATTTGTGTGAGATTGGATGAATTGGTCACTTCAAGAAGAAATTTGGCTGCTTCGTAAAAAGCGTTAGTTCCTGAAATAATGTTTTGACTCCAGTTAATGTTAGGTTGGTTGAAATCACCAGCAAGAATAACATTGTTTTTGTCAGCATTTTCACCAAGCTTTTAGAGGGATTTTTTCAACTCAAGTAGGCTAGTGAGATCATTGTGACTGGGTCTGTAAAATGTTCCTATATACATGCTCTTTTCCTTAGGAAATTGGAATTTGGTCCAGATAATTTCACAGTCAGAGTCTAATTTAGTGAGCTCAGTGAAAACCAGGTCATTTTTGATTGCCTGTAATACACCACCAGAACCATTTGAATTTCTATCTTTGCGAACGACTGTATAGTTGTCCGGGAAAATTTCAGCGCTGGTAAGTTCGGAATTAAGCCAGGTTTCAGTGCCAATAATGACATCTGGGTCTTTTTCTTGATAAGACTTTCCACGGAGGCCGTCTTGTCTCGAAAACTCTGAAAGTTGATAACAAGAAGTTTTAGAACCTTCCTTTTTTCCCTTTTGGGATTTGTTTTCAATTTGACATGGCGATGGTGGTTGGACCCCGAGTTAAGGCCAGAAGAACAATTTTTTAAGTGGCTCATATGAGTTAGTACAGTTGATGAAATTGTTAGTTGAGAAGAAAGAATCAGAGAAGTTCATGAAGTCACAAGTGTCACACACCCAGGTACAACTAGAATGCATGAGATCGCTGTATTTTGAGTCGTCAATGCTACAGCACTTAGTGTGGATCCATAAATCACAATTGTCACACTGTACTGCTTTTTCGGATCCCCTACACTGGAGTCCACACAGGCCACAAGGTGCCAAACATTCCGAACAAAACCAATCATCAGATGATGATGCAAGAGTATTGTAAGCTGCATTACTAATGCCTGCACACTTACTATGAACCCACGAGTCACAATCATCACAACAAATACCTTTCTGGTTATTTTTGACAGATTTGTTGCATTGTTTGCAAGGATATTTTGGGGAGGGTCCAGGATTGCTTTCAATATCACCAGAAAGGGTAAGGAGTAAAAGGAGTAATTTTCACCTGCGTGAGTTGAATTTTGACAATTTCCAACTTGATTTGTACAAATGTAATTGCCCATCAATACAAAGATAAGCTGCAAGTGAGTGATTTGAATAATCACTAGAGCCAATCAAGACATAGTACCCAGTTCCTGGGGCGTTTAGAGGCAAATTTGATGCCTGAGATGAATGAGGTTGCGACGAATACAAGAAGTTTAGAGAGTCAGAGACTCGGGAGTATGTTAACAAGTACAGTACAGGGAAGACGAGGTTGTGAGTGAGAATGAACATGATTGATGGCAAGAAGTTTGAATATACTTGACAAACAGGAAATACAGACAGGTAGAGCAAATAAACACTGTAATACAGAAAAGAATACAATGCAAAAGAATGCAAGAACACCTGCATCCGGGGAGCTGTGAAATCAGCATAACAAGAAGTTACAGATATTTCTTGGTTCATGTTTTTGTGAACGAGATATAAAGGGTTTGTAAAAAAAGAGGAAGGTAGAGAAGATTATGACAAGATGGATAAACCATTCTAAGAAATGTTTATTAGGGGTCGAGTCTGGTTATGTGTATCAAGCATAAACTGTTTGGGCAAGTGGTCAACTGATCTAAAAAAAAAATAAAAACTCGCGAAACTAATGTTAAGGATAAAACTAAATTCACAAGTAGGACTACGGGAGAAAGGGTTATACAAGAAAGAAACAAAATTTGATTTTACGATGCTCTCGAGGATATCCCTTCGTCTAGGCGATCCTGATGCAAGAACGATTCTTTTGCTTGAAAGTTGCGTTAAAATTGGCTGCAACATTTTCATTCATGTTTTTCTTACGTCTGCACAGAAGTAGCACGTTACTAATACTAATACCACTGCGATGTGCTAAAACGAAAATAATTGATTTTCGCTAATTTATTCATATAACAAGGGGAAATGGTGGGGAAAGGGGGGGTCAAAGTGACGTGATGGCAGGAGCCAGGGAAAACTTCCCACCCTAAAATTCTAAAAGAGCGCCAAATGCTCACAGGGCGCAAAATTTGTCCTGCGAATATATTTTTTCATATATTCTGTATTCTCAACTTCTGCAATTTGTGTCTCTCAGTTTCTCTCAAAGCTTTATTCTTATATTACATCAATAACATGAAAATCATGCCTGAACTCTAACTAAAGACACATATTGTAGTCAATGGGATTCTACATTTAAACATTCGTTCCAAAAATGTACATCTTTTGCAAACTAATTTTAGTGTGGAATTGCTATGATGCTAAACGGCTTTCTAGCACGCCAAAAAACGCTAAGCTTCAGGGGATTCGCCATATGGGCGCCTATGCCAGATCTTCGACCTAAAATTGACACAACACTGCAATTTTCTGTTATTACAATCGAGAGTAATGCAGGGCTTCCACGGTCTTAGCCCCCCAGATTTGCATGACACAATGATAACAAAAAATTCTGCTATCAAAATCACGAGAAACGTATAGGACTACAGGAGGCTTCGCCCCCTGGACCACTATACCATATATATATATATATATATATATATATATATATATATATATATATATATATATATATATATATATATATATATATATATATATATATATATATATATATATATATATATATATATATATATATATATATATATATATATATATATATATATATATATATATATATATATATATATATATATATATATATATATATATATATATATATATATATATATATATATATATATATATATATATACTGATATATATATATATATATATATATATATATATATATATATATATATATATATATATATATATATATATATATATATATATATATATATATATATATATATATATATATATATATATATATATATATATATATATATATATATATATATATATATATATATACATGTATATATATATATATATATATATATATATATATATATATATATATATATATATATATATATATATATATATATATATATATATATATATATATATATATATATATATATATATATATATATATATATATATATATATATATATATATATATATATATATATATATATATATATGTATATATATATATATATATATATATATATATATATAAAGAGATATATATATATATATATATATATATATGTATATATATATATATATATATATATATATATATATATATATATATATATATATATATATATATATATATATATATATATATGTATATATATATATACATATATATATATATATAAATATATAAATAAATTACATATATATATATATATATATATATATATATTATATATATATGTGTGTGTGTGTATGTTTATATATATAAATATATATATATATATACATATATATATATATATATATATATATATACATATACATATATATATATATATATATATATATATATATATATATATATATATATATATATGTATATATATATGTATATAT
Organism: Chiridota heheva; assembly: GCA_020152595.1. Classification (NCBI taxonomy): domain Eukaryota; kingdom Metazoa; phylum Echinodermata; class Holothuroidea; order Apodida; family Chiridotidae; genus Chiridota; species Chiridota heheva. The sequence goes on along the minus strand of JAIGNY010000423.1, from coordinate 644,256 downwards.
GTATATGTATATATATATATATATATATATATATATATATATATATATATATATATATATATATATATATATATATATATATATATATATATATATATATATATATATATATATATATATATACATATATATATATATGTATATATATATATATATATATATATATATATATATATATATATATATATATATATATATATATATATATATATATATATATATATATATATTATATGTATATATATATATATGTTTATGTATATTATATATATTATATATATTATATATATATATATATATAAAACTAAACAAATTTTACTGCACATTTTCATTAAAAAAACAAGTTTGAAATTTTCCGAAAATGGGTGAAAATGTTCTTAAAATAAAAGAAAATCGTCCACAAATGAAAGAATTTACCCAAAAATTGGCCAAAACATTCTCGAATGAGCAAAAGTTCCCGAAAATGAGCACAATTTTCTGATATTTAAAGGAAATTATCTCAGAATTCGAAAATAACTACCCGAAAATAATTCGGAGTGGGGGAGGGGGTGGGGGAGGCGGGACTCTGAATAAAACTAATCAAAAATTTATTTAAAAGTTTCTTCTCTCCCCCCCCCCTCTCCCTCCCCCCACTAAGAAATTATTCAAAAAGGCGCTGCTTTATTCCTATAGTTCCATAGACCTGTTCCATCCATCATCTCATATAATAAAGCAGTGTGTATGACCATTAAGACTATGACCATGCTTCAATAACCGCCATTGGTTTGCTTCAATAACCGCCATGGTTTGCTTCAATAACCGTCATAGTTTGCTTCAATAACCGTCATGGTTTGCTCCAATAACCGCCATAGTTTGCTTCAATAACCGCTATGGTTTGCTTGAATAACCGCCATGGTTTGCTTGAATAACCGCCATGGTTTGCTTGAATAACCGCCATGGTCTGTTTCAATAATCGCCATGGTCTGCTTCAATAACCGCCATGCTTTGCTTCATTAACCGCCATGCTTTGCTTCAATAACCGCCATGGTTTGCTTCAATAACCGCCATGGTTTGCTTCAATATCCGCCATGGTTTGCTTTAATAACCGCCATGCTTTGCTTCAATAACCGCCATGGTTTGCTTCAATAACCGCCATGATTTGCTTCAATAACCGTCATGCTTTGCTCCAATAACCGCCATAATTTGCTCCAATAACCGCCATGATTTGCTCCAATAACCGTCATGCTCCAATACCCGCCATGCCCCAATAACCGGCTTGCTCTAATAACCGGAGCAACAGTACCTAAGGAACCAACACATGGTGGGTACCAGGGTTAGAACCAACGCGAGCTTAATTTCCCATTAAGAAAACTACCCATCCTTTCATACGTCAAGTAAAATAGATCAATATGACGTGAAGAATTGTCTTATTTCTCGACTTTTAGCCCCCACCCTCTTCTCGGCGAGACTTGCTCCACCGTTGGGATTTTATTTTTGTGCCACCACTAGATACAATTTAAGCCAACCTACCACCGCGCATGCAGCCAGTTTGATACAACTGAATGAATGAAAAAAATTGACACAAACGTCGATTTTTCGCATTGCGTCGATTAGAATTGTCAATCTTACTATAGCGTATGGAATAAACGGTAAGCGCCCTCTCTAACCATTTTTCCCCCCCTTTTTCCAAACTGATAAATGCTGAATTACTTGTAGAAACACAAGTACACAATATTTTAAATGCATTGAGATATCGTGATTATGATTGTAACTGTATCCTATATAGAAAAATTATTGTCGTTACTGATTTTGATTTTTTGGAAACTTAAGGTCAACGTTGATCATTTGCAGAAATTTTTAAATTAAAAAAACTATTCAAAAAATTGAAAATTTGATTTCCATATGTAGAGTATATAGGAACATAATGGTGGAGAACAATATTTTAACATCATGTTCTTGTTTAGAAGATATCGAACATCGAAGATTACACAAATGACTGGTGTAGCAAGTCTCATAGGCGGCGGAAGCGGGTACAGGGGGCACTTTCCTCCAAGGTTTAAAAAGTGACCTTTTTCAGATGGACAAGTTCCCTTTCAAAGAGGACAAGTGTCTTTTTTAGAGATAGAACCTGCCCTATCATGATTTTTTCATTAAAGAAAGTAACGAAAATATCGTCCTAAAAAGACTAAAATTGTCAAATATCACGCGCTTCGCTCGAATACACTATTTTCAATTTCCCCTAAAGACAAAGTTGGGACCCAACAGCCTTATAGGCCTATTGAACTTTTTATACTTAAAAGGCCTTTACCTCTGCCTACCTTTGTTTTCCGCGCTTATAATTTGCAAAAAATCTTTAAAATAGGGCATTTCTAGAGTGTGCAAGCCACCCTAAATCTCATTAGTTGGCCATCTTTGAAATGGGCCTTGCAGGGCAAAACTTCCTATTTGCACCCAGGCTATTGCCATGACATAAACTGACACGACCTCTCTCATCTTATTTGTAAAGATTAAAAGATTCCCCAGCTTTACAGCAATAAAAAAAAGTGTTATTTTAATTATCAAAATATATTTAAGTTCCTTATTGATTTATTATAATTGATCGTTTTTTTGACAGAATGAAGAAAGTAACACAAACATCAAGCAAAATACCACAAATTTCACTCGTGGAGCGCCTTTAATTTGGATTCTGCCACTGACTCACTGAAGATGGGTTCGATTTGGGCCCTCTGGAAAAAATCTATACTCGAATATACCGAGTTACATTAATTCTCAGCAAGAAAATGATAATCTAAGGACCTTTTATTGCTTTTCACATTAATTTAGACATTAAATATATTCTGATTCATGACCAATGGCTAATCATGATCTATAAGTCTATACAGCGGTGTCGGAACTACTGGGGCAACGGAGCAAACTACCCCTCTTGTCCTAGAGTAAGGGGGCGAAGGGGGCAGGAAGTGACCTTTTCAAAAGTAGGGCTGACCGGGGAGTTACATGAAATTATTCTAGGTCATTCTTGAAGCTTGAAAACAAATAAAATCCACTCACTCACAAATCCTACATAGTACATACAAAATCTAACAGACATTTAGTATTTATTTGACACATTTTAAGAATGTCATTTACCAGGTGACCTGACATCGAGGGCCGTGATGGTAAGGGGAAATGCCCACAAATAATTTTCAAAACCCAAGGCCTTTAAGCTATTCGCCTAATTGGCATTTGCCAAATTGCCAACATTGGTCCTGGCTCTCCAATCTCAAACCCATAGGCGAGATTTGCCTACCGAAAGTTGGGAGAGTGAGTCAAAAGTGTGTGTGGAAGGGGTGGGGAAGGGGGTGGGGAGGAGGGGATCACAAAATTACAATAAGATACAAAAAAATCACCATTCAAAAAGTATACATTTGGAAAAAACTCTGGGTACAGCAAGTATTCCTTCCTCCCCCAAAATCCCGCTTATGTTCAACTTGTGTGGGAATCAGGGCCTGGGAAAACGTGCGCCCACTTTTTCGGTAACTGAAAATTGAAATTGAAAATGAAAAGTGCCCCCTTCAATTACTGTCAAAAAAGTGCTCTTACTTTCATTTTATGACCCCTGCCCCCAAGTTCCTTCCGACACCCCTGAGTCTATATCCTTCCGATTTAAAGACTTGTGATCTACAAAATTTCCAATTTCTTGTAGATTTTGATATAAAATGTGTTCTATTTTACGGAATTTTGGACCATATCTTGAATATTTGAAGCTATAAATAAGAAATAGAAAATGGGTAAGCAATAATTTTCGGACCGATAAAAGTTTCGAAATTTTCTGCTGGGGAGGGGGGGGGGGGCGTGTGGGGGTGAAGAGGAGGATTAACCATATAAAGCTATACTGCTGTGCTACATGTTATTAAAATATTATAGTTGGACAGTGCCTCTCAGATCCTGTGACATCCCCTCCCCCTCCCCAGATTCAAAATCTTCCGCCGCTTCTGGCAAGTCTATAAGATTGTGTGACGTCATAAAGGCTGACTTTCATGACCATGACGACCATGACAAGTTCTATTCTTCTTCTTTAAAAATTGATAATTATCTCTTTCTATGATTGCAACATTTTTTTCTCTCTCTCTCTCTCTCTCTCTCTCTCTCTATATATATATATATATATATATATATATATATATATATATATATATATATATATATATATATATATATATATACATATATATATATATATATATAAGTATATATAAATAATAATATATAGAAAAATAATTAATAAAAAATTATAATGATAAAATAAATAAGAAATCGAAAATAATAATACTACTACTACTAATGATAATTTTCATCATCATCATCATAATAATAATAATAATAAAAATAATAATAATAATGATATTATTAATAATAATAATGATAATAATAATAATAATAATAATGATGTTAATGATAATAATAATAAAAATAGTAATGATATAGCATTATCATTAAATATGATAATAATAATGATAATAATAATAATAATAATGATAATAATAATAATAATAATAATAATAATAATGATAATAATAATAATAATGATAATAATAATTTAATAATAATTTTAAAAAATAATGATAATAATAATAATAATAATGACGATGACGATGACGATGACGATGACGATGACGATGACGATGACGGATGATGATGAATAATAATAATAATAATAATAATAATATTAATAATAATGATAATAATAATAATAATAATAATAATAATAATAATAATAATGATGATGATGATGATGATGATGATGATGATGATGATGATGATGATGATGATGATGATGATGATGATGATGATGATGATGATGATGATGATGATGATGATGATGATGATGATGATGATGATGATGATGGATGATGATGATGATGATGATGATGATGATGATGATGATGATGATGATGATGATGATGATGATGATGATGATGATGATGATGATGATGATGATGATGATGATGATGATGATGATGATGATGATGATGATGATGATGATGATGATGATGATGATGATGATGATGATGATGATGATGATGATGATGATGATGATGATGATGATGATGATGATGATGATGATGATGATGATGATGATGATGATGATGATGATGATGATGATGATGATGATGATGATGATGATGATGATGATGATGATGATGATGATGATGATGATGATGATGATGATGATGATGATGATGATGATGATGATGATGATGATGATGATGATGATGATGATGATGATGATGATGATGATGATGATGATGATGATGATGATGATGATGATGATGATGATGATGATAATGATAATAATAATAATAATAATAATAATAATAATAATAATAATAATAATAATAATAATAATAATAATAATAATAATAATGATAATAATAATAATAATTTTAAAAAATAATGATAATCGACATTCAGCAAAGGGGGTGAGGGAGCCGCGGCTCCATGCCAGATGCTATATGGAAGTCTCCCCCTCCCCCCTCTCCCCGCTTCTTCCCCTTGATTTACATACTTCCATTTTGATAACTAGTCAGTGACTACGAAGATAGAAGTGAAACAGAGCGAATTACTTTGTTTTTGTTTTGTATAATATTCAAGAACTTATTTACAATGTTATTTACACGAGGTTATTAACATTCGCAATGTCATGTAATCGTATATCACCACGTTATCTATTTGGCTTGACCTTACACATTTAAACTGCATCGTTTTATTGTTGATCAGTTGATGTCATGCCAAGAAGAAGTGGTATCACCGCTGTTTCAACACACGTTCATTGGCAGATTGGTATCCATTTCTTAAATTTACCACTGTTTAAACACACGTTCATTGCAGCCCGGAAGCGTAGGAAGTGGTTGCATGCTCCCGGTTGCATGTTTTTGCCCGGTTGGTGGAAAATCATCGACATAAAATTAAAAATGTGCTAAATCTATTGAATATTTTGGTAAAATTTCCCGAAAACTGACCACAATTTTTCGAAAACTGGCCAAATATTTCCCATAAAACAGGAAAAAATTCCTGGAATAAAAGAAAATTATAAAATGAAGGACATTTTTCCGATAATGAAGGGATTTCGCGATAATTGAATGGGATTTCCAGATATGTAGCAATCTGACGGAATTTATTTTCGGTCCCCCCCCCCTCCCGAGTGGTGACCCTTCTCACGCCCCTGGTATTGTGTCAATTGTTTAAATTCACCACTCTTTCAACGCGCGTTCATTGGCGTCAATTGCTTAAATTCACCAATATTTCAACGTCTAGCAGTCTAAAGTAATTTTAGGTCAGTTTGCGTGAAATTAGGGTTAATTTTTGGTTAATTTTAGCAAAATAATCAATAATTGATTTTCCACCAATCGGGCAGAAAGCATACAACCCGGGAGGTGAAATCCGCTCGGAGATCCGCTCGGTCTGCAAATGACGTTGACAAAATGTGTCATTTATAATGGAAATAATCGAAGTCTTCTCATGTTTTTAAACAGAAAGATGCATTTCAAATTTTTTAACCAAAAATTTTGTCGGAAATGAAAACATCAGAATTTGTCGGCTCCTTTCCCTGATATTCACAAACAACACCCAAAATATATATAGCGCGTCGAATGCATTACTTTCAATCTGATCATCAATATGTTTTCAAACATTTGATCACGGTTTCTTTTAAATTGGCTGCTGAAACGCATGCAACCCACGCACGTCACTGCGTCCCTCGAGGTATTTCATCAGTCTTCATTTGTGATGACGTCATCGATCGCTGCTCTGGAGGTTTGAAAATCAAAATCGCACATCATTCATTTCCACCAATCGACCTATGCCAAAGGTGCTGCCCTCAAGTTTCCGTACCTTTGCCTGAAAAGAAAAGCACAACAATCATGTTAGCAATATTCCTTCAATATAATATCTGAAGATGCACCACTTACCCACTACTCTATCAATCTTTATATGCTTGTGGCATTTCAAATACAGCATAATTGGAAAAAGAGACACATATTAATGTTATTGATAAAGTGTCGCGTTTCCTAAGTTTGTTTTTCATTAATTATGACAAAGCTGCATTATCGGTTGTTTGAATGGCTGAGCTTCCTGTGAGGTAGAGTGGAAGAATGACCATTGATAATGCTCGATGCTTAACTCAACCGCTAAACGCTATCTTGAGAAAATGATTTGGGTAGGCTACTTACTACGAGAAGGACCACGGCGACAAATAGCACCCCGATTACGATGGACATGGCACTATGACGACAGATATGACGGGAGACGCGGATTTCTTGACTCCCGATGACGCTTTAGCTGATTGAGAAAAGAGAGATCAGGTGGTAAAGCTCCAGAGGGTGTAAATTAACTTCTGGTTTCTTTGATGTGTTTTTTTAGTTTGTATTTTCAGATTGGTAAATCAATGCAAATAAGCATGCGCAACCATAATGTGGAAATATGCGATCAATATTAATATCTAATTTCGATTATTTGGAGCGCAAACATAATGTGGAAATATGCGATCAAGTATTAATATCTTATTTGGATTTTTTGGAATTTTTCAACTGACGCGCATATTATTAGCACTATTTTTGCCACAAGAATGGAAAGTAAAATTATTCAGATTTCAGTCCAGGAGAATATTGAAATTATGTGGAATAAATGCATATTGAAATAAAACACTAAACATGAAGACACGATAGACCTTCGGAACTAAACTGAGAAGAAGCGGCGAATATGTCTATTCTTATTAGCTTATTAAATACTATGTTTTAAATTGTATGAAAATATCAGTCACTCAAGAAATTGTAGTTTCTTGTTTACTGGTGCTCTGATCCATGTACCCTTACTCGCTCAACCCCCAGCCAGTAGCAGCACTAATGAGAAAACTGGGAAACTCATGTCCCCCACTTCTCACAACGATCGGAGGGAGAGGGGCAGGTGAAGGCAGTCCATGGCGAGGAGAATAAAGAGATTCGTGCCCCACTTCTCGCCAAGATCCCACGATCGATTTTCCATTTTGTCCCCCCCAATATCCCCCCAGTTGATCGTGCCTGGTCCTGCCACTGCTCCGCTCCCCACCCACCCCCATTTCAAACAGGCACTCTATTTTCTCTTTGTCCTGTGCTGATATCATTCTCCAGTTTGTGCCGTATAACTGTAGAAACAATTTGAAAGATTATTGTTTTTTTGTTTTTTTGATGAAGCCTAACGTTGGAATGTCTGACTCATGTATAGTCATACCAATATTGCGCCCCCTACATCTACGACATTGCTACTCGCAGCGCCCTCGCTCACTATTTCTTGAATAGTGTACACGCTGTGTCACGCTTAAACAATTCCCAAAATAAATTCCGTACTTACGTACGTGCGTACGTACGTGTGTGCAGTGTACGGTATGTATAATTGTAGGCCTACACTGTATGTATGGAGTGTGGGGGCAGTGATGCGTGAATTTCCAGTGGTCTTGAGATGTTCCAACATGTGGAAAATCAGAACATCTCTGATGTAAGGGCGTGAAAATTTTATGGTGGAAGGCAGGACCAAGTTTTAAATTTCAGTTTTCATAATCTTGCTCATGTAGTCACACGTACCTTTCTGATTAAGCTTTCCAGTGTTGATTAAGTTGACGGTTTCTGTTATAAAAAAAAAAAAGGGCCGAACAGCATTAATTCAAATTCATAGATTACTACAATTTCAGTTAACATCGATTGAAAATTGACAATTTTACAGATTTAGGAAGTGAGGTCTTAAAATGTTATTTTTATGCAACTTCGTCTGTTCGTGAAGATGAACAGGAAAACCTTTCTTGTCTCATATAGTAGAAAGCGCTACATCATATTGAATATATTGTTTATATACACTTTACTAATACTTTACTGATATTCTTTTAAACTCTTATTACCCAGAACTTAAACACGAAATATGCTATTCAACACTGTACATTCTGTTTAATAGGTATAATCAGCGATTGGCAACTTCATAGTATAATAGAGAGAATAACTCCCTGTCGATCTATAGACCATTAATCTCACCCTTATCGGCAGTCTCTTCTTCGTCACCTTCTGGCTTGATCACATTTTCTTCCCTTTTCTTGAGGCTAGAAGATCAAAGGATCATTAAATAACTTAAAAACATAATACCAAAATATATCTGGAACATTTGTATTACAACAGTTGTTCGCCAAGGGTATTTGAAGGCCAGTTCTAGTCAAAATGTACAATTTAAGGTTTCTAATTGGCAGATCATATTTACACAATTACTAACAAGCCAATCAAAAACTGCGTCGCAAATGACGTTGCTGGTATTTAACAGATTTACTGTTGCGCAAGTTTGTTGACAAAATTTCCCCAGTAATATTAAGCAATGTATGTATACAACTAATTGGAACTTGGAAGGGATGTCTTACCTTTGACCCGTAGATTTGTGGTCACTGTTCGTCGTGCAGGCTCTTGTCCAATCACGTAGCTGGCAGCGCACTGGTAAGTGTCGGCATCTTGTACCGTCACGTTGGTTATTTCTAACACTGATAGACCCTGCCATGGCGCATTGATGACGTCAGTTCTGTTCCATGGCATGCTGGCCGATGACTGTCTTGACCATTCAATGGTGACGTCCTCTGCCGGGATGTTGTAGTGACACTCGATGGTGACGTTGGTTCTTTCGGTGATTCGCTCTGTTTCTATGTTTGATGTCATGGTCAATTCAAAGTCACCTTCAATTATGCAAAATAAAGGCCAAAGTACAGAATGAAATAAAACAATATACAATTATCACAATGCGATCATGAACAGCAAACTAGGATCCTTTGTTAAAATCCTTTTTTCAACTGTTCCGTAAAGCATTCCTTTAACGCGAGCATCAATAAAAACAGGCACCAATGTCCACTTTGAAAGAAGGGGAAGGGGAACGGAGTCGCCAGGTTGTCGAGTGGTCTCGGTTCTGGCTGTGCACCAGGGCTCCCACTTCTCCTCCCCTTTGCTACGTGCCTGCTGTGTCATCATAAATGTCCCGCCTGGCGTCGTGGCTTGGTATACCCCACTTTCCTCCCACTTAGCATATCGGCTATTCTTTAAAGGATTAATTCTTTAATATTTAAGCATCTGATATAAAAGAGGACTTCAACAGAAACAAAATGGTGAAAAAAGCATTAAAAACAAAATCTTAATCCGTTAAGGAGATATTTAAGTTTAAAGCTTGGTATTATTTTTGTAAAAACGACAGAAATCACTGCCTCAAATTCCTCAAAGTCTTTATGTATTCTATCATATTTTGTCCTTCACTTTTGTGGCTTAAAAACCATTGGATATGTCAGGAAAGTAGTAAAACAGAAGCTTGTAAGGACAATTATAATTTACCACCTGAAGAAAGTTTGATGGAAAATAATTGAAGTGGGACAAAAACTTAAATGAATTTTCTTTAAAACTTTATTAACAATTATTAAGAATGTGAGGATAAAGGTGCCAACCTATCATTGTAGACTCACTGCACCAGTCATTTCTACAAAGATAAGACAGAATTTAAACTTGAATATCTCCTTAACGGAATAAGATTTTGAACGGTTTCTTCACCATTTTGTTTGTTTTAAAGTCTCCGTTTATATAACTTGTATAAGATAAACTTGCTTGACCACTGAACTAATCCTTTAAACAAAAATCGCTATGAGTTTGTTGCTAAGTACCTTCATGGGTGAACTACGTAACTAGTTGCCCTTCATGGCTATGTATTGTGTAACTTTTAAAATGGGTTATATCTTTTACGCATAGAAGCTCTATGTTCAGAATCATTACATTTTTTCACGTTTATAGACCTTTAAAACCTCACCTTTGTCACAAACCATGGCTGGAAACTGCTTCACGCAACGGCACTCGCCCGTGTGCAGACAAGCACCGCCCGTTACGCACGTGCATGCAGTGGAGCATGATACCGTCTGGTGGTGCTGGTTGTTATCAGAGCCACCACTGCAGTGACGTCATCGTTATTCGCGACATCATCTTTATCTTTCCATACACTCGAACTTGAAACTGACCAGTAGTCATCGGGTTCAACAATCACCTCGGATGCCTCACATGCTGTAGGGGAAGAGAATACTGTCAACATAACATAAACAACATTCCCTTAAGGTTTATGGCGTATAAGATAGGCTAAAACAGCACTCGGCCGAACTGTGAGAGCTTATATGAAATCTCTAGAATATTTGGAAACATTTTTCATGCCCGTAATGACATTGATAACCTTCTATATAAATTTACAAATTAACCGTAATCATTTCTAATGAACCGCACTTAATTCATTTTCAACCACAAAATGATTTTTTCAAACGATAGCTCCTTTACTGGCCAATAACAAATAAATATAAATAACAATCATAAATTACAACTTTTAATTTTGGTCCCCCTTTTAGTTCATGTCTGATCACAGTTTGGGGAATTTTCAATATGCAAACATTCTTGAAAAGAAAAAAAAATGATCTTAAGATTTTCTTGATCAAATTTAAGTTTTAAAGAAAATGCCCGGAGCTTAATGGCTGCTTTGAGGCAAAAACAACTCAATAAATGATACAAAATGGTGACAAAAATGCTCCCAAACGTTACTTTGCTAGGACGTAGCTAAAAAATAAAATGAGGTAAAATAAAAATTTCCCAGAAAATATACTAATACATTTAGATTATATTTGATTCAGCATTTAATGAACCTTAGAACAATAGCAGTTGATAATCAAAATGATTCAGTCAACATATAGGCCTATTTTCTCATAAAATAATTTTATATTGAAAAAGGAAGAAAATTTTTATTCTGAACAAGCATCGAGGCTGGTCGGAAAAAGGATAGAATGAAATAGTTATCTGAGCATATTACAAATCTAGAGCTGTCACTGGGGTTGTTACCGCACAGGGTAACCGCGATTCACTTTTGAATGATTTGGATAGCGCAAAAGATGAGCTTGAGCATTGGCATAATGAAATTACAGAGGGCATAATAATTAGGTCTAAAGCTAATTGGATGGAACACAGAGAGAAGAACACGAAGTATTTCGCCTCTCTTGAAAAGTACAAGAAAGCAAAAACCATCATATGTAAGGTAAAAGATGGCAATAGTATGTTAACAAATGCTAATGATATTATCAATTCAATTAAGAGTTTTTTTTCTTTTTTTCTTACTAAATTATTCCAATCAGACCATGTGGTAAATGACGGTTATTTCCTCAATGACATTAATGCCTTATTTAATTATAATGCTAAGAATATTGAGGCAAGCTGACTAATGAGGAGTGTTTAGCAAATTTAGGTAGCTTTGGCACTAATAAATCTCCATGGAATGACGGTTTAACATGCGAATTTGACCGTACCTTTTGGAATTACTTTTGGTTGTAGATTCTTCAAATGAGGGATATAAGAAAGGTGAATTATCGGCATCACAGAGGCAAAGTGTCATAGTTGTTATACCTAAAGATGGAAAGGATGCTTTTTTGTTGGAGAATTATAGGCCTATTTCATTAATGAATGTGGACTATAAGATAGGAGCAAAAGCCATTGCGATACGTTTGAAAGGGATTTTAGATTATATTATTCACCCGGACCAAAATCCCGGGAGGAACATTGCGGAGGCAATCCGTACAGTTTCCGATATCATGCATTATACTGATTCTTACCACATGTCGGGATACGCCATTTCAGTTGACTTCCATAAAGCTTTTGACTCTGTTAGTCAAGACTTTTTGTTCAAAGCACTGACAGCTTATAATTTTGGACCATCAATAATACAATGAATAAGAACTGTTTTATAAGAATAGTGAAGGTTCTGTTATGAATGGGAAGTTGTCAACAGGATACTTCCTTTTAACCTGTAGGGTTAGAGAAGGGGACCATTATCTCTTGATTTATTCATCCTTTCAATTGAAACTTTAGTTGTTAAGTTAACGAATAGTGAAAATATACGTAGTATCCCGGTTAGGATTGGGAATATCAATAAGTATATCAAACTATCACTTTTTGCAGATGATATGACAGTTTTTACAAAAGATGAGCAATCGTTATATAATATCTTGACAGTATTTAAGGATTTTGAGAAGTCGTCTAACCTTAAAATTAACCCAACTAAAACTGTTGCAATGGTCTTGGGGGATAATTTTCAGAGAGTAAACAACGGGAAAGTGGCTGGACTAAATTGGGTCAGTAGAATTAAGATTCTGGGTATTTACATCTCGTACAACAACAAAACAGTATTGAATAAAAACATTGATGGTATCATTAAAGATATAAGCAATAACCTCAATCTTTGGAGGACTAGAAATCTGTCAATTCTTGGGAAGATTCAGATTATCAAATGGTTCTGTATTTCCAAACTAATATATGTGGGCTCGGTACTCAGCATTCCTGAGAATTATATTACAAATATTGAGAGAATATTATATAACTTTATTTAAAAGTGGCAAAACAAAAGAAAGCGCACAGCTATGGTTAATGAGTGCAAAGATGGAGGTTTGAAGATGATTCATTTAAAGGGTTTTTTGAGTCAAATAAGATGATGTGGCTAAAACATTTAAAATAATCCAACTCTCTTGGCTGGAAACTGATAGTCCTCCATTTCCTTCACAAAATTGGGGGTATTTACTTGCTAAATTGTAATTTTGATGTTGAATGCATCCCAGTTCATGTGCCTATTTTCCATCAAGAAATTTTGAAGGTGTGATTAAACCTTAGCAACCCTATTCTTAACAATGCAGATGATATCTTAAATAGTATTTTATGGAACAACAAACATGTGAAATTAGGGGGCAAGTCTGTCTATGACAGAACTATCATGAAAAATGGCATTTTAAAAGTCCGAGATATTTTAGATATGAGGGGGAAATTTCCACAATTTCGACTTTTCCATCAGAAAAGTCTAAATAATACTGACTATTTTAAAATGTTAGGCATATTTAACGCTCTCCCTAGCATTTGAAAAAACATAATTAATTATACTACCCTACCATGGGGCCATTGATGTTGATACAAGTGATGAGGCGGATATTACATTATGTATGAATGGCTTATGTTATAACTTGGAGACCATCAAGAGTAAGATTTTTTATGAGGTATTAGTGTCTTCGTATATTCCCCCCCCCCCTCCCTCCCCTCTGACAGTCTGGACTAAACTTAAAGATATTTATGATTATTCTGAAAATAATCTCCGCCATATTTTCAATCTTCCTTTTTTGACAACAATAGATAACAACTTGAGAGCTTTTCAAATTAAAAAAATCAATAATATTATTTTTTTAAATGACTGGCTTTTTAAAGTGGGCCTGGCTGACTTCCCACTATGTGGATTTTGTGATTGAGACGCAGAATCACTCCAACATTTGTTTGTTGCTTGCCGGATCACCAGGTTTTTTTGTCAGGAAACTAGAATTATTTTGTTAATTTTCCATTTCCTCACGTTTCCCATTTTTCTATATTACATGGTTTTTTCGAAAACGGCAGTGATTTTAAGTTAACTCAGTAAGTGATTCTAATAGGTAAGCAGGTAATTTATGAATGTAAAATACAAAATAATAGCCCATCTGTTCGTCACCTGATTTTTAAATTAAAATTATTCGTAAATTAGAAGAGCATATAGCAACAAGAAATGATAAATTAAAGTCCCATAATAAAAAATGGCTCTCAATTTTGCATCTTCTCGTTTAACTTTTTTTGTATCCGGAATCCTCTCAAAATATTTCTGGTCTTTCTTTTTTCTGTTTTCTATTAGTAAGTTTAAGAATGTTTAACTTTTAATTACGAACAATTATGCTTTATATATTATAATATGATAGTTGTATTCCTTTTCGACATTTTCTTCATTGTGATGATATGTTCAGATATGAGAGTTTAACAAATAAATTGTATTGAAAAAAAAAAAACAAGCATCGAGAGAAACATGATTCCGTGGTATTAGTGTTTGTTGATTTTGTTAATATGGATTGTAACTGGTTTAAATGCTTGAACAAATCTTACGAGGTAAGGCGCATATAAACTTGTTCCAGTTCTCTTCGCACATCTGATCATTCCAAACCCCGTCTCCGTAAGATAGCACCGCACAGTCTTCATTATCAATATTGTTTGGCTCCCCTCTTCTCCAGTTTCTATCATGTAGGAAAGAGAAATGTCACAGCTACAACCCAGTTGACTGCTACATAAAATAAACTAGCATGTATGCTCCTTTAAAAGAACCGACAATGACCCTTCCCAGGTCCCGCAGGAAATTGAAAGAGGGGTTCGTTTTTCGTATAAAAGGGAACAAAATTTTGAAATCCCTGACGCTTTTTATTTTTTAAATTTCAAAATGGCACTTTCTCAACAAAAGGGGTTTGTTCGCCCAACGAACTCCAAGCTTGTTTCCCCGTATAGATTGATTAATTTGCAAACTGTGATGTCCGGGGACTTGCAATACCGCCGACTAAGGGGCGTTGCCTCGGCCGGGCGCGGCTTTCTTGGATCTCAGGCTAGATCGTACAGGTGCCCGTAAATTAAAGAAAATGAATGTTCCGGGCTTTTGAACTCAAACTCAAAGCATGAAGGGATATTTTATATTTGTGTTGTTTGAGTAAACCTTATACCTACTCGAACATATCATAATGCAAAACCCGGCCCATCCATCTATTCACAGGCCGACCGTGGGTTGGTAGGTGAAAACACAGACTCAATGGTAAGTAAGCTCAATTTTCCATATCACCATTTTTCATAGCAGCATAAACTCTTAGGCCTATAAATTATTACTCATGCTTACATGTTGGATTTTACCAAGGAGCTTCTACACACGAACAATTTGTATGTTCATGATTCATAAATTATGTTTCGATTTGCAAAATAGATATGCACCACCCATATTAGAAGAGGTGAAGTGGCTCAGTGATTAAGGCGTGCATGCTTGTATTCGAAAGGTACCGGGTTCGATTCTTGTCGTGAGCTGCATTGTATCCTTGAGCAAGACACTTTACTCTACTTGCTTTAAGTTCACTACTCAGCTGTGAAATGAGTCCCAGCATTGCTGGGGAGTTAATCTGCGTTAATCTGCGTCCAGATTGCGCCATTGAAACCGGGTATAAGCACCGGCTCTGCTCGGATGGATTTAGCTTAGTATCTTTTGTATGGTGTTTTTTATTTATTGCTTCATTTTGTGGTTTAACCCCCTCCCTTTTCCCTAACACACACCCACGGTGGAAAACCACGCCCATGCCACCACCCGTATTATATGGTTATCACCAATTTAAAGATATGTCTAATTTCATCATATTCAAAATGAGTGATCGTTTGCTCTCCTTTCAAAAAGAGAAAAATAACTGTTCTGAAATATTTCGCGTCGCTGGTCATGACTGTATGAAGACAAATTCGATAATCTTAAAAATGATGTGACGTCTTGGCTATGATTCTCACAATGTTTTAGTGTGTGCAAACGACAACCTCATCATAATCACGGATACCCGTAAAGCCAGAAATTGGAAATGAATTTGATTTTTATGCAAACTAGTATTGCCATTGACAAAAATCCATTAACAAAAAAAGTTGTCAAAATGAGGGAAGTTCTTTTCGTTTGTGTGCGGATACTGGTGTTTGTATAGACAGAATGGGATTTGGAGAAATTGGGTGAGACATTAAAGTTGCCTAGAAGTGTAGACTGGTAGACAACGATATGAAAGTATACTTTTTGAATACCCGACAAAACATTTCATACACAGAGATATCAGTATATCAAAGTGGGTTTATCAGACATTAATGTTCGTTTCACCTGAGTCAATCAGGTTTGTCCACTATACCTAAAAATAGTAAGAACTTACGAATATGTAAGCTCTGTTCCGTCAACCCATTGGAACCTGCGTTCTCGTGCCCTGTCACTCAGCCCCAGCCAAATGCCTGGATACACAAGGCGCGATAGAAACTCCTGCAGGATAAGAAGGAAGGGTCAAATGTTGAAACTCAGAGGGATATTCATAAGTATAATCATCACGAATTAAAAGAATTCGCATCCAGTATTTCAACAAATCTATGCAATAATTTACAATGATTGAAAATTATAATGCGTGAATCATAGTCGCAAATGTGGTACGTTCCCAACGCAGGCCCATGGAGTTTAGCCCCTCCCACTTTCGCTACTACTACATACAACCCACCAATGTAGTCCTGACTCGCTCTTTCCATGAGGAACAATTTACATATTTATGGTTGTTCTTATTCAGTTTACAATCTTTCTGTCTTACATTGACTTCTGCATCCCTGACAACCACGAGCTGCACTCCTCTCCCAAACCGTGAGCACGCCATGTTTGCGGTCTCCCATTCTGCGGCCCCGTGCCCCTGCCAGTAACACCGATCCCTGAAGAAGGTTCCGCCGTTTGGACAAATTGGTGCTGATGCTGCGGAAAAGAACGAGAGTTCAACTTTATTCACCAGTAAATACGCCAAACATACCACTTCCCCTCACCTGACTCTCAGGAAATTTCTAAATAAAAAAGCTATGTTTTCTATCCGCGTCGTCAGGTCGTAGAGGTGTTTGTCATTTTTTTTTTCAACAAGCGCATGCCCACCACACCTCTTAAGTCATGCAAGACGAAACTGGTCGTTTAGCAGTTACTATGAATCCCCAGCTGCTCCCAACAGCCCAAAATGTTGGATTTGTAAATATGTCCTATTTGAGTTCACTTCAATATTGCTTATTGATGAGTTTGAACAGTCTGTGATAAGATGTGCTGCAAGGACATAGGAAGGGTCACCTGGGGAGCAAAAACCCAACAATTTTCTTGTTATAAGTGTAAAAATTGCATTGGTAAATGAAGTGTCCATCAAAAGTTGATGCTAACCGGGAACCACCCTTCAATCTCCAAGAGATTTCCTTCATTTTCGGGAAATTTCCTTCATTTTGGGTTTTTTTTTTTTTTCAATTTCGGGAAATTTTGGACAGTTTTCGGGAAATTTTAGCCAGTTTTGGGGAAATTTTAGCCAGTTTTTAGGAATTTTTTGCCAGTTATCAGGAAATTTGGTTCAATTTTCGGGAAATTTGGGCCAGTTTTTGGAAAATTTGGGTCAGTTTTGGATCCGCTCAGGGGGGCGGCTTCCCTGCCACCCCCCTACCCCCGTCTCCTACAAAGTCTTCTGGATTGTTATCTTCCTATTTTAAATGTCAGTCCCAAGACAGGTCCCCAATGCACCCCTGTATTCAAGCCAGAATACTTCACTTACGTAATTCAGAGCAGACAAATCTGTATCTCTTCTTGCATCCGAGGTCCCGCCATTGATTCCCGCCACGGTACATAACAGCGCAGTTATCGGATGTGGAATCTTGACTTGGCCGGTTCTCCTCCCAGTTCCTATATGATTACCAGAAAAGAAAAAAAGGAAACTGTGTATAGATCCCTGGTCCATAAATGACCATTAAAATCATTAAGTTGAGGACAACACTGATGTTTGACCGAAACTCGTCCTTTCATGGAGGCATGTATATTCATGACATGCCTGAACACAGTGGTGTGGGATGGGTACGCGGTATTTCCCAACCCAGTATTTTTTTCCAGAATTATCGCGCTATTACAGTTCCATGGTTCCCAAGGTCCTAACTTACTCCGCCCCACATTTTTCAATATTTTTTGTCCATGTTTCTTCACCCCATCCCCCCCTTTCACCTCCCCCTACAGCACACACTTTTGAACTCTGATTACGCCACTTTCTGCAAGCTAAAAGAACTAAGAGGGCAAAACAGCCCATAGTGGTGGGGGGGGGGGACACTTCCATATGTGAGGTATATGTATATGTGCCGCCCGAACAGGTGCCTTTTTTGCACCATTTTCGTAGTGCAGGTGACTTTTTTACTATTACAAAAATGTATAAATGTACGATTTTTCTTTTCTTTTTCAGTAAAACAAGTTGTTTTTTCATCATTGTCGTAGTACAGGTCCCACCCCCTTCCCCTCTCAAAAAAAGAGGTTTCACTGTGTTAACTTTGTACTGCTGGTCCATTTTTACAATATTTTTGTTGAATACTCGTACTGCGGGTATTAAAATTGTATGATTTTATACTGCAGTTACCAAAACATCTGTCATACTGCGGGTACGTTTTTCGGTCGGTGGGCTGCACAACCCACTACTTTTAGTATGAAGTGCCCCCCTCTTCCCCTTACCCCCGGGAAAACTTGAGGCGAGAATAATTTATATGACGAAAATATCAATCGGCATCTATATGAATAAGGGCTCCATGGAATAACATAACTGTGCATGCACTGTGCTAATGGATGTATCCACAAGTGGGTTTATGGGGCCCGGAACCCCCTTCATTCTAAATGGAAATGTTGTAATTATATAAGTTTTTCGAAGAAACAACCATATAGTGTAGACCTAGGCCTACTTCTGAGGATATATTTGAACCGATTCTACCCCTGCGTATGTAGGGCACAAAATTTCCTATCGCCTGTCTACACTTTACGCAACTAAACAAAAACAAAACATTATGAGAAGAATCACCAAAATACTAAGATGTACGTCTTACGTATAATTGGGTGCTGTATGTCCAGCCATGTCCAGATGGTTTCTCCGTGTCCCTCGTGTAGACCAAGCCAGATGGTTGATACTGTTTGATTACGAATGAAATCCTGTGATGAAACAGAAGAGAAATTCATTCGTGTTTCAGATCGTAATTTTGAAAACAGAAACGTAAGCGTTATTATTTGTATTTGATGTTTTCGTTCCATCATTTTTATACGCCACTTAAATGGGTCTAATTTTGGGCAGTCATACCTGATTTTTTTTTTTTTTTTTTTTTTAAGAGAGGAACTAGAAATATTTACATTAGGGGCCCTACAGGTTGATATAAACAGAAATATGAAAATTAATGCAATTTTTTTATTTACATGTATCATTATTAAGTCAAAAAAAGTCACCTACGTTGGTCTCTTGATCTTTAACAATGGCGAGAGTCACGTGATCTCCAAACATGTGATTGCACGCCAAATTTGCCTCGTCCCACCTAAGCTTAGTGTCAATCATCCAGAAACAACGCCCATTGAAGAAAGTTCCTCCATCACGGCAAACTTGACCTGAGAAAGAAACAATCAAGTAACGCCGTATTGTAGTTGGTGTAATGATTATAGAGACCCCTACTAACGTAAAACCTAAATAAATTAGAAGGGGGGGGGCGGCACTTCCAATCTGAAGTGGTAGGTATGTGCCGCCCGGTTTCAAAAGTGGACTGCAGTATGAGATATTTTTTGGTAACTGCAATATGACATTATATGATTTTGATACCTCCAGTATAAAAATAAGTGAGTTTTGATACCTGCAGTACGAAAATGAGTGATTTTTGTTACCTGCAGTACAAAATTATATGATTATTGAGACCTGTAGTATGAGATATTTAATTTTGGATACTTGCACTACGAAAATTATGAGAAAAAAAAAGGTGCTCGGGCGGCACATGTTTATATACCTCACATACTGACATATGGAAGTGCCCCCCCCCCTCCTTTCCGAGCAAGGAAGCGACGTATAACTATTTTATTGGTGGTGGAGGCCATTACAGGTGCATGGATCCAGTAATAGACGACGAAGGTGCCCAGGGAGGGTCTTGAAGATTGATGAACACTTTGAAGCCCTACAAGGGCGGATCCAGAAGAGATCAGGGTCCGGTCCCCCTCTAGATTACACCAATATACTTCTAACACTAAAGCCATACATTTTCATGACTTGACCTTGGATTCCAAGTCTTCGATCCACCCCCTCCCCGTCCCCCTTCCCCAGTTTATTCATTTGTAAATTCTCGATTCCTTGCCCTACATCCGGTTAATCGGATTTAGAAATGAATTATAGTTGAGTTCACGTCAATATCTTCTGGTACAGCAGAGTGTTTTAAGAAATTAAAACAGGCTCCTATATATACTCTAACACAATGGTTAGATTTTTCTGGTTACTCGATAAGTAACACTTTCATGGTTGTTTTAACCAGGAAAAATGTTGACTGCAAGCTGGCTGGTAAAATTACCTGGTGCAGGGAGCTATCGTGACAGCGCCCTGCATCATCTAACCAGGAAAAGTGTTAACAACGGAAGAGATTTGTTACTAAGTAACACAAATCTTCGGATGTAATAAAGAAGCTGTAGCTGTGGAACGACAGAAAATTTTACTGTCGGTGCTATCAAATTTGTTGCAGGAAACCAGTATAATGCTAAAGAAAACATTACAAAGTATTTTCAAAGATAGTCTGTCATTTTTTATTCGGAATCAAATGCCAATATCTTTGATTATAACAAAGATATTAAACAAAACATTTACCAAGAGATGTCGCTACTTAACATTAGGCTTGATATTTGTAGGATACAGCCTAGCTACATTACAGTACTATTCAATAATTATCTGCATGGCAATTAAATTGCAAGAAGAATTTCCATTCTACCTTTAAAAATACTCAATATTGTTAGTTTTTTCTATATCAGATAATAGCAACACATTTACTTGGATATTTACTCGGGTGAAAATTGATGCTGACAAGGATAAAGTATTCAAATTAACCCCATTCATTGTTAAAATTGAAATGGAATTTCCTGGTCAAAATGACCAGGAACAGTGGTTAACATGATTGACCAGGAAATCCTGGTCATAATAACCAGGAATATGTAGATGACTCCGTGACATTAATCCTGGTTGAAATTCTATTATTTTCGTGGTTAAATTTAAGCAATGTTTTTTTAGGAGTGTAATGCTTTGAGGAATTGTTTTTACATTTGCTCCTAAACATTAAAAACTGTTTATGTTATTTGTACCTTTTGGAAACTATATGCTTTGTTTTCAACCCTTTTAAATGATTTATTCCATGCCTTCAATTTAAGATTTACTGCTGTGAACATTACTTGTGTGTCGCTCATTTATTTAACACAAACATGAATTCCTGTCCGAGTACTAATCGCTATTCAGCTATTGCAATGTCATTAGTTGTTCTGCTCCTTAAAGTTTCAAACAGTCAGACCCAACCTGATACATAACCAGGTCAGGTCAGATTTTTCCTTTTAACTTTATTTATTCTAAAAACCTTTATTGTTGTGGAAGTTGGTGCTGAGTATCATATTAGCAATGGATGAAGTCCTTATTGTGTGGTTATTTTAATTAAGATAAGTGGTCTCACTATTTGCTACAGTAACTTTGTAGTTATGGTTTGCTGGAACAAATTTTTAAGGAGAAAGACAAGTCATGTCCTGGTATTTTATAAATGTAGGTGAAGCCACTAATTTGAATTCCTTGGTTATTGTATGTCCAATACATTGTCATCATGATTTATTTGCCTGGTCTTTTTTTCCTTTTAGACTTCGAGAAGGCGTTTGATACTATTCACTGGAATTTTATTCATTCAGGTTCTTCCTTTTTTCAATTTGGACCGTGACTTCAAAAGGTGGTTGAACACCTTATACTCAAATGTTAAAACTTGTGTTTTGAATAACGGTCATTCATCTGTTTTTTTTAATATTTCATTTCTTTTTTTTAAAGTATTACTCGCGGGGTCCGTCAAGGATGCCAGATAAGCCCGTATACTTTTTCTTGTGTGCTGAGATTTTTTCTATTAAGATTAGATGCTGTAATTCTATTCATGGCATTAATATTTTGAATAATGGGCTACCACTTTTACAATATGCAGACGATACCGTCCTTTCCTTGATGGTACGTCTGAATCATTGGTTGCGGCTCTTGACGTCATTGGTGCTTTTCGCTCCGCTTCTGGCCTTAAAGTTAACATTGATAAATCTGTTCTTTTCCCCGAAACGCTGGGTCATTTTGTTAACCCCTCTCCCCACCTTTATAAACGAACTTTATCTACCATTTCTCATGGACCGATTCGTTATATGGGTATCTTCTTTAACCACAACAATGAGGACTTCTTTGCCCTGAATTATCAACCCAAGCTCTCACGTCTCAAAAGTACACTTAGAAGGTCGTCAATCAGAGCTCTTACTCCAATCGGTAAAATTACAATCATCAAATTATTATCCCTTTCTGAACTTGTGTACCTATTTTTTGTTCTTCCGTCAAAACCCCCCAAATAATTTCATTTCAGATTTTGAAAAGTTGCTCTATACGTTTGTTTGGAATTGGAAAATAGATAAGGTTAAACGCTCTACTAGAATCGATGATTATGTAAATCAGTAAATGGTGGTCTTAGAATTCCACATTTTAAGTTTGTATTAACTCTTTAAAACTTTCTTGGGTTAAAAGCTTTGGAAGTTGTTGTATAGCAATTTTGTGGGCGTATGTTTTTCAAGGGAATATCTGTTTGTATGACATTAAGATTGATTGTAATTTTATATCTGATTTTTGTAAAGCCTGAAGTGCTCTTACTTTTCATTGCCCCTTTGCTGACTTTGGTAGCCAGTTGACTTGGAATAACAGCTTTATCCGTATTAATGATAATCATTTTATTTTCTATAAGCAACTGTCAGAAATGGGTATTTGTTATGTTAAGAATCTTTTTGATAATGATAATACAGCCCTAAGCTATAATGATTTTCTAAATGCATATGATATTATTAATCTTCCTTTTACTAGTTACTTCGGGTTAATTCATGCAATCCCATCTCACTGGAAGAATTCTGGTTGTGGCAATTCCACTTCCCATCGTAAACAAGAAAACTTTATTCATATTTTTAACAGGTCACGGAAGCTTTCTAAAGGTCTCTTATCCCATGGCTTGTTAAATATTTCATTTGTGTTTGATCTGAAATGGGAGATTGATTTTCCCAGATTGATTGTCTCAAATATTCAATATAACACATTTTACGGTTCGTGAACCAAAGATCCAGTGCTTACAATTTCGTTTTGTGCATTGGATTATTTCAACAAACAGTTACCTACATAAAATTGGATATGTTGATACTTGCGTGTTCTTTTTGCAAAATTCAAAATGAAACTATGCGCCATCTTTTTTGGGAGTGTCAGTTTTGCCAAATTTCTGGAATGATGTTCAGTTTATCATTTTATTAAAGCAACCTATTTCCGTGAAATTTAATGTTTTATTTGGCTTTTTAAAAAAAGACAACAACAACATTGATCAATTTTGGAATTTTCATGAAAAAGTATTTTATCTTTCATTGCAAAATCCAAGACCTTCAACTACACATTTCTCATTTTCTTAATACTTTTCAGTTTTCTCTTCGAGTTTAAAAAGAATTATCTTCTAATAGCAATACTTACGACAAGTTTATTGATCTTATTGAAAGTATGTTAGCCTATATCAACATGCTGTAAAAATATTTTTTATGTCATAAGCTTGTGCATTTTGAAGTTCTCTCGTTTTCAATACTATAAAACTAAAATGGCATGGAATAATTCTTCTTCTTACTTTGTAAATTGTTATAAAAATAAGTTAGCTGTATTTGTATATATATAAGTTGTTTTTGTTAAGTTGAAAAAGCAGAAATAAATATTTGGAGAAAACAAATCTAAACGTCAAATCCAATTTTTATTCATGACTTTTAAGGACGGTGCCCGGGTGTTCATATTTCCCAAACAAATAGCAATTGCACTAATTTGAGTTTAAGTTACTGTAAGGATCCTGAATTTGAGCCAAATAAATAAAAGAAGAATTGTGCCATTTGGTATCCTGTTGGGGAAAAAATTCGCTGCTCTGATATCCTATGTACCCCTAGATCCGCGCCCGAGCATTTACCATTGATAAACATTTGGAAAAATCGGTGTAACCGACTGGAATTCATCTAAAAAAGTTCCGCCGAAAATGCTAAACCTTTCGGATAGCACTGCAACTGCGCAAGCAAACTGGAACAAATGATCTTCCATGCTGAAGGGAAAACCAGATGCGCTTATCGCAAGATTAAGGTGAACATCAGTTGGCAATGTAATTGAGGAATTATTAACAAATATGATGGGTCAAGACTTAATCGTATGGCCATGTTATCACAACACCATCTCACAACTTTTGACGGAACCATTAAAGAGTAACTATATACTGCAGGGCCAAAATGTGTACTCCCGGATCAGACTTACACAATTATGTTTAGCCAGTATACTGGTATAGATGCCAAGTCTGACATAGGTCACCAGGTAAATCTAGACTGCAAAAGAACGCCGGGAAAAAGGTCTAACTAAGAGTTTTTCTCACGAGTAAAGGGTCCAATTCAATTTTTTTTTTTTGGGGGGGGGGGAGGTGAAGCACCCCGCCAAATCTCTGGATCGAAGTGTATAAAGTCATGGTGCTTTAGGCTATGGCCCAGGAGAAAATTCCAGTTGGAATTTTCCCATCTAGGACTTTTTCCGACCAGAATTTCGGAAAATCCCAACTTGGATGAACTCGTCCAAGTTGGGAATATGTTCAATCCCAGTTGGGACCAGTTCATCCCAGTTGGGAATCTGTTCAATTTAAGTTAGACCAGTTTATCCCAGTTGGGAAGTTCTTTAATCCAAGTTGGGACCAGTTCATCTCAGTTGGGAATATTCGATCCAAGTTGGGACCAGTTCATCCCAGTTGGGAAGTTGTTCAATCTAATTTTGGGACCAATTCATCCCAGTTTTGAATATTCGATCCAAGTTGGGACCAGTTCATCCCAGTTGGTAATCCCAACTGGAATTTTCCTCTGCGGGACTAATTGACCAATAAGAAGCAAAACTGGAGAAGAAATAGCCAATTGACGGCGATAGGAGTATATGTATTAAAGACAAATATCTTTGGTTATCTTTTCTATTGCATATGATAAATATCATACACATCATTAATACTACACACATGACAAATAGCACACATATCATTAATATAACACACATTATAAATATTACACACGATACTATCACCCTCCCCCCCACACACACACATGATAGTATTACAACACAATATGAATATCACACACATAATTAAATTACACAAATAATATCACGCACATGATAATATCACACACATGATAAATATCACACACATGGTAAAAATCACACACACACACGATGAATAACACACACATGATAAATATCTCGCACATAATATATATCACACACATGATAAATATCACACACATGATAAATATCACAAATGATAAATACCACACACATGATAAATATCACACACATTAATATCACACATATGATAAATATCACACACATCATTAATATCACACACATAAATATCACACAGATGATAATATCACAACACATGATAAATATCACACACATATCATTAATATCACACACACATGATAAATATCACACACATTATAAATATCACACATGATAAATATCTCGCGCATAATAAATATCACACACACACACATAATAGATATCACACACATGATAAATATCACACACCTGATCAATTTCACACGCATCATTAATATCATACACACATGATAAATATCACACACATACATTGAGATGACGAATATCATAAACAAAATTATTAATAAACTCACCGAGACAACTTTTCGTCAGAAGAAAAATTAAAGAGGTAAAGAAAATAAATAAGTAGCTTTGCCCCATCGTATGCAACACACTAATTCACAATATATTAAAATATATCCCGAAGATTTGCTGTATCTCGCAAATCAGGCTCTGGCTCTATTTGGCAAATTAACTTTCTTGGTAAGGAATTTATCCGAAAAAATCCAGCAACCACGCAACCTGTGCATTTCATGGGCACTTTGGTAGGAATGGGTTATTTAAGTCCAGGAAAGCTTTGACGCTATATTACATCCGCGACAAGGAAGGAAGGAAAATAATCATTATCATTCCACAAGAAAAAAAATCTCATCTATTTTGAATGACTTTGTTGATGAAATACTTGATAGTTTATAAGTTATTTATAGGACATACGGCTAAGTGAGAAGCTAAATTTAAACTTTAATTTGTATTAGTCAAGCATCTCAAACATGAATGAAATTCCCATTTGAAATTAGAAAACACATTATAATTTTAAAGCGTATCAACTATCAACTTAACTGCTTAAATTTATATATATGGACAGGTAAAGGAAACATTAGCTAAATTCATTTAGACTCCAATAAAAAAATATGAAGAAAGCAAAAACAAATTCATCAAAATCGATTAAAAATTTGCCATTTTACAGCTTAGAAAAAAAAGATTTTAGTACAAAAATGGGCAAGTATGCATATTTTTGTGGTGTAACTTTTGTGACAGGACATAGTCTCTACTTGCTTATGTAATTCCATTGTTTTGTTTTTTACCCTCTGCCATTTCTCTTTGACGATAATTCTAACAATCTAATGAAAAAGATTTATCTTTTATCGTCTGATCATATCCCCCCCCCCCATCCAACCTCAAGCTAGAAAAGGCATTTTGAACATTTTAAATGTCTGAAATTAAGGGAAGAAATATTAAGAAAAACAAAAAGCATTTTGAGGTTTTTCCTGATCATACATCATATATTTTTTTCAATATAATAAAAATGTTTCAAACTCATAACTTGAAAACTACACAAGCTATTTTCAAAATTCAAAAACTATTATAGTAAGGTGCAAATGCTCTGTTCGGTACGTGGTTGAACAGAACACTTTTGTACCTGTCCATAGACTTTTAAACAAAAAGTGCCTATCATTTTGCATCATTCACGGATATCCCAAATTTTCCGTGTAAAATTTCATAACAGATCAGTATGTATACCAAGAAACTGACAGCTCATCTTTTTAATTCCCTAAACGAAGTGTTAAAAAGAAACATAACTATCATTTCTTGAATCCTTGAATTCTTGAGTTGAGTTTTTTGGTCTGGGGCGTAACAATATTCATATGTTCGGCCATTGACATAGGGACCACCCGACTGCATGAGGTTGGTGGGGTCAGAGGTTGGTTAGTTAGTTTACCATGTTTACTCGATTTATACCGTCCCTACAGACCTCTAAACGAACATGACCATTGTATTGACCAGTCGTGAAACGCTGGTTAGAGACCCACCGGGAATCGAACCCGGGACGCTAGATTTATTATTAATTGGAAAAGCTAAAGCTGAAGCTATAGCTGTACCGCAATGTAACGGGGCTCTCGGGATGAAGTGGATGAAGGTCCTGTGGACTAAATTTAATGCAAACGCTGAAAAATTCGTGCTTTTAGATCCAAACTGCCAAAAGGGTTTGGAACTGCACATGTTCAATACAGACATGGTAGTGGTGTGCATGCACGTCAGACCAAGTTTAAAGTCTGCAGGGGATCATTGGATAGAACCACGCAACATGCTTGGAACCAAGAAGACAGAAAACGCCTACCCAACCCCCCCTTCCTTAAAAAAATAAAATACTAATAATATAAAAATAGATACATATATATATAAAATTCAATAAATTAAAATATGATAATAATAGTAATAATAACAAGAACAATAACAATAATAATAATAATAATAATAATAATAATAATAATAATAATAATAATAATAATAATAATAATAATAATAATAATAATAATAATAATAATAATAATAATAATAATAATAATAATAATAATAATAATAATAATAATAATAATAATAATAATAATAACAACAACAACAACAATAACAACAACAATAATAATAATAATAATAACAACAACAATAATAATAATAATGATTATAATAATACTACTACTACTAATAATAATAATAATAATAATAAATGAAAAAAAGAGAAAAATGAAAAACACAAATTATGGCAAATTCAGGAAAATTATTCCCAAAATGTTTACAAATGTTTTTGATCAAAATTAAGTTAAATTTTCACCTTAAGCAGTTGAATGTGTTTGTTAGTTTGACTATGCTTGCTTGGATTAATGCAATAACATGTCGAATCAGTGAAGGATCTTTCCATACCATTGCGTTTCTCCCATGCAGTGGTGTAGAAGTGGGGCTGGGGGTGATCAGGGGCTGAGCTTCCTAGCTATTTTCAAGGAGGCTAATAATCGCACATTTCGGAGCAGATATCGCATTGTTGCCTAACTTTAAACATTGGGAAGAAAAAAACCCTTAGCTTACAATATAGCTCTACAACACTCAGATGATCAGATGGTAAGAGCAGTGGAACAAAATTCAAAGACATAGGATATTAAACTCCATGATCTACGTAATATTTGATTAGTACCACCTGTTCACCACGTGTCCAATCAAAACAGTTATTTAAGATGTTATAGATCAGTAGATCGGGATACTTAAAATGATTTGTGAATGCCACATTTGGATCCAAGCGACCTTTGTGACAGTTGGGTGACGTTTCACCGATCTGTAGTATTCATGACCTATGAGTTCAATATAAAGGATATCAGACTACGTTCACTTTTGAATTTTCGTGGAAATGGGAATAAAGG